>PNEQ01006293.1:0-41199 GCA_003012365.1 Medauroidea extradentata
CCTAAAATTATTTGGCCTAAAATAATTTCGCCTAAATTCGTTTTGCCTAAAGTATTATAGCCTAAAGTTGTTTGGCCTAAAATATGTTTAATTTATATTCCATCCCTTTGCTAAACTTTCGACAAAATCGTTGGCCAAGAATATTTTTTGCCTAAAATCGTATTGCCTAAAAATGCTCTCTTCAAAGTGCTACCCTTCTTGCTTAGCTTGCCTAAAAATCGTCTCTCCTACAGTTATATTGCCTAAAGTCGTTTTGCCTAAAATAATTTAGCCTAAAGTCGTTTAGCCTAATGTAGTTTTGCCTAAAAGTAATTTTGCCTAAAGTCGTAGTGCCTAAAGTCGTTTTGCCTACGATTAGGCAAAACATTTTTAGGCGAAACGACGGGTACCCCTTTTGTTGATTGGTTGCCAAGGCAACGGCTTCCAATTTGGAGAAGAACATAGATTATATGCTGTTTTGTACAGAGCAGAGAGAGTTCCCTGAATTTTACTAGGTGAAGCATGCGGCAGAATCGGCCCAGGGGAAAATGGAATATTTTCATTTCTGCCGTCAACCTAAAGTTAGGCTTGGGCACTCAATAGATAGAGGACAGTATGTCCGTCAGTTTTAGGCCATTTTGAGAAGATGCCCGTCATCACTAAAATAATTAGGCTAATTTTTGAAGTGTCATGAAGACAACGAGACCTTCAGCCTACATTGTAAGGATAGCCATGTTGAATATGTATGCCTGTAGCGTCCCCACGCTTACCCATCTTGTGTACAAGGCCGACCATTCCAATATTGACTTGGATATTCAAATCGAAATTAATTTCATAACATTTTTCGACTACTAATTTGAAATGAGTTTGGTGTGCCTAATTTTTGCCAACGAGCTTAAACCCAGAGGTCCTGGCTCAGAATATCGTGTAAACCGACTGAGCAAACATACATACTTGAACTTAAATTTTGTTTTATCCCTAGCCGAGGAATTTTAAGAGAACCCAGTATCAACTTTAACCAAACTCAAGATATTTTCTACTTTATAGTAAATTGTGTCTAAACTATGTGTTTAACCTAGGGTGAGAGATATTAGAATTTTTCTTTTTTTTATTTATTTTCATTTTCTTCAATAAACTGCTCTATTCAATTGAGATGTGGTGCCTATGTTTTAATGACGAACCTACAAGAAATTACATTGTGGTAAGAAAATGTATCTCATTCAAATAGAAATTATCTTACAAATTAATCCTTTCTCAACTCACCTTAGTCACCTACACACAGAGAGTCACAAACATCATCATCATCACTAATATTATATTAGAGTGGCGCCCAACTGGGGCACGAATTTTGAGACAAGTTGGCAAAGTTATTTTAGAAATTTTGGTTGACGAAATTTTTTGTCTATTCTTATACATGTAACTTGTAAGCATGAGTGATAGTGATTCCAGCAACGAGGGATATATATGCTAAGGCATAGTGAGACCCGTAGCTCATCCTTTAATAAAAGACAAAATACAATGAATAATAATAACACTGATACGGAATCCCACTATTTAGAAGCTAGTGGGGCAGTTTTTGCTCTAGTTGGCGTCCCTGCTACGCATGAAAACGTAATGGCGGTGTGTGACGCGTCGGTAATGGTGTCCGAGGACTTACGCGGCGAAACCACTGAAGCTACCACCTAAGACGATGAAACCACCACACACATCCCACAAAACACCAGTACAGGAACACCACAAGGTTCAATTCATGACAGTCAAACAATGGATTTGTTAACAGAACTTATGTCAGGCATGGATAATATGCGTAAGGAAATATCCACATCTGTATGTAATGAAATGTCGTCTATGCGAAATGATATATCCACATCTGTACGTAATGAAATGTCATCCGTACGTAACGAAATGGCTACCATTGGAAGTAATACATACAAAATATCCACTATGGGAGAATAAATTACAAATAAATGAGACTTGCAAGAAGCTCGTTATGGAGAGCTCTGCTATGAATTAATTTCCGTACGCCAGGATACTGCACAAGTACGCGACACCACGGTACGTCTAGAACAGGATATAGTTACTTTGAAAGCAGCACACACAACTACGGGAGCATCCGTAGCAGAATTATCCACACAATTAGACAATTTGAAAATTGTAAATGAAAATACACAGTTTAACGTTAGTGCTACGTCCGCGGACGTAAGCCAGATGGCTTCACAACTGACAACGATACAACAATCAAACAAGGCAGTTGTAACTGAAGTCGAGCAATTAAAACTAGCTCTCAACCAAACCAACACAGAAATTGAAAATTGTCAGGCAAAATTAGAATTCATTTTCACACATCAAAACACGACCGAAGAAACGCGTCTAGCGGAACCAGCTAGCCGCTTACAATGTGCAGAAGTAGCGAGAGAAGACGCCACGTTGTCTAGTGTGTCTTGTAGATCACGCCATATCCACGAGGACACCCGAGCGCAGCCGACTACACCCGAAGCGGTAACATCACGCCAAGCCGTCTCCCATTGCAACGAGACGTGCCAATCAACAACTAATAACGCCGTCAACATAACTAACCCGATCCAGTGGTTCAACCACCCTTCAAAACAATGGGTTGAACAGTTACCTACATACTCTGGATTTGCACACGAAAATCCAGTTTCCTACTTAAAAAGTCTAGACGAATATTTTCAGTATTTTTCCCTTACCACTGAAGATAAATTCAGGTGTATCTCCAGCAGCTTGAAGCACACTGCTCATTATTGGTGGGAATTAAACAGTACTAAGATCCACACTATTAACCAGTTCCATGATGAATTTTTTAGTCAATACTGGAACGCGAAAATACAAGGAAATGTTCGCGCCCGCCTACACCAGGAAAAATATACGATCCTCGCAAAAGTAAGTCGTTCGAATAACATTTTAGTGAGATAAATGAACGCACTAAACATCTCACCACCCCGATGAAAGATGAGGAGTTTGCGGAAATTATCGTGGCGCAATTACCGACTAAATACCAAGATCGTTGGGCGGATCGTCCCTTTTCAAACTTAACAGAATTCCGTCATGAGCTCCTGCGCATTGGTCAATCTGAGAGACAACGTAGTCGAGAGAACAGATCTGAAGGGGAACGTGCTAACAACACTACACACACATCACACCCCCTGTATCAACCACGAAACGAGTGCAGGTACAATCAACCGAATCACAACCAAGTTCACCCACACTATCAAAATAATAATTGGCAAAACAACCGGGACCGCAATCAGCGCCAAGTAAACACATTGCACCGGAATTGTGATAATTCAGATCGGCAGAGTACGCCACACTGGTGTCATAAACAAGGATACTGTTCGTGGAGGAGAAACAGGAATAGGTACCAGCCAGATTATCAAAAGAGAAACCAAAGAAACAACGAGAACCGTTCGTGGAGAAACACACAACCCACAAACCAAGAACCAGTATCTCCTCATGCATACGTAGACAGCAATGGTTCAGTCTACTTCGTGTCGAACAACAGCACACGTACTAACTCCCACCCACAACAGTCATCTCCGCAGAGAGGTAAACAGTACGAATGGAGAGCAGGAAACTATAACAGTCATATAAACAATCATCAACAACAGACGAGCGTACATCGTAACGACACCACCTCAGATGTCAGCGCGTCTAATGTTATGACCGGAATTCAACTGTCACAGCCGATTTCACCATTAACCAGCAATCGAAGTTTTCCGCCAAGGGACCAACATCTGAATCCAACAGCGCCTATGTTTATAAATAATCATAGTTCGCTACACTGAGGTCATGGTCACGAACCAAGTCATACCCAAGCTAATAGCTGAACTGCCACAGGACAACCCAGACAAAGTGTCGGAAGAAATTAATAAATTAATTAATGCAAGATTATACGCAGCTGCCGAGAGCAGAAAAATATATCAGAAAATCAGCAAGACATGTAAGTTTAACATAGGAGATCAAGTGTTACGACGTACTAACTACGTAAGCTCGCTCTTCGATCACGTAACGAAGAAGTTGTTTTTGCTCTTCACTGGTCCGCTGATTGTGTCAGCGATAGTCAGGAATAACTGCTACGAACTGACGTATCCTGATGGACGTTACAATATCACGCAGTTGAGACCCTATATCCAACCACGTGTATGAAAGTTATCTGTAGCCTGAAGATTTATTTTCAAGAGTTTGTTTTTTGACTTGGCATGTTAATGTAAACTAAGTGATATATTAATTTTTTTTTAGCCGATATAACAGCGAAGTTATGTGTTCGCCTAATGAAGGTTGATGAGTTTATTTATTTGTATATTTTACTAGGAGTTCCAGTACTATGATAATTATACCTGACATAATTATGTTGTGGATAGCCTGTATTATTAAATTGTATTATGTATGGTTGAAGAGTTCGCCAGGTGAGTGAAGTGTAATGCCACCCCTGAGCATAGTTGATTTTTATTATGAGGCTCTACGATGTACTGATGCTATAAACAATGAAAACTCAGCGTAAATTATGTAGAACACTTAGGAGGGAAGGTTAAATGTATAACCGCTAAATTTTGTCAAATCTTGAACATGAATTTTCACTCGTCGATACCTACTCTGAAGTTGAATTGTCTCAAATATTTAAGGTCCTGAACTATGTTTATCACGCACACGATACGACCAACTTGAAGAACGAGAGTAGCTAAACATGTTTTCTTAAGAAAAAAACCCTACAAAGCTGATGATGTGTGATGAAATTATTATACAAGCACTCTTACGAACTAGTTGTACTTACTGTGTTTTAGGTAATCGAAATTTTTTTGCAAATTGCAAATCCGGCGAATATATTGTTGAGAATACCTTGTATTTATGTTCTGTATATGATGAGCGGTTAACTTGTGAATGAGAATAACTATTTGTTTACATATGAATGACAAAGTATATTGTGAGTATTGTTGATCAGAATTGATATTGAGATGATTATCAATGACATATTTTGAATTTGAAAATACGTTAA
Source organism: Medauroidea extradentata (assembly GCA_003012365.1). Taxonomy (NCBI): domain Eukaryota; kingdom Metazoa; phylum Arthropoda; class Insecta; order Phasmatodea; family Phasmatidae; genus Medauroidea; species Medauroidea extradentata. The sequence continues at coordinate 4,991 of PNEQ01006293.1, forward strand.
AGTCGTTATTTGTGTCAGAAATCACGTATATTTACATGTTATTTTAGTCAACTATTGTTGTTATGTTTTCAGTTAGGATGCTGAGCATTGCATGTCCACTCATTGTTGTTAGGAATTTGAGGCAGTATTGCCTCTGTAAAAATTCTTAACCTTTAATGTACGTTACGATCTTCAGAATTATTCTTATCTAACTGTTGATTAGGTAATGCTCAGTTAGGATTGAGACTTAAAAATCCTCTCACTCAAAGTTAGATGCATGTGGTGGCACAGATTTGCTATCATCACGGAAGAGCGTACATCTGATGAAGAAAAGAAGACAAGCACAGACGAGAGATCTACAGTAAAGGCTAGTTGATTATGCTCAGTAAAGACTATGAAAATTAAGTAGTTTGATGACTAATTCTCAAATACAAGTTGTAAATAGATCCCGCCATGTTCCCAACGAACTTTTACATAACAGGGATATTTTAATGTTGATATCTAATAAAGTATTTAAGGCACATAGACATTATGCTACCAAACTCTTAAGAACACTTTAATAAAGTGATGAACGAGTGTGTTAAGTGTTATGTGATGTTTTGACTATTGAATCTTAACTGCAAAACGCAACGCTATTTACCGCGACGGTAATAGGTATTACCGTTAGCCGGCAACTGAACTATGGGAAGAGAGATACGCAGCGATTATGGCCGCCTGCAGTGCTGCCAACTTCGAAGCGCGCAATCACTGTGCGTGCGCACCTGCCTGCATTGTTGACAATGCCAATTACACCACCACGATGAGAGCAGGAGTTTTGAATGCAACACAAAGTGTTTGCAAGGGTTTTCGTGTACTTTGAATGTGTATTGTTATTGTTTGTTTGAGACTGTCAACGACTGAACTGCAAGGATGTATACATATTGTTATTTCTATTTTCGTCATCGTTGTATGTTTCTGCAAGACAGATAATTTCTTTTGAACTTTAAGCTAGGAAGATTTCTAAATGTCTTAATTGTTAATTATTTGAAGTAAATTTTGTACTTTTTACATTATGTAATTTTCTGCAATTACCTAATTAGCTAAGTATATCAACTTAGGCATTTTGCAGGTGGGGCTGTCTGTAACGAGATCGTCACATAGTTTATTTATGTTTAGTGATATTACGAACTGAGAAAGACTTTGCTATTATAGGAAGCATCAGAAGTTTTAGTGTTTTGACAGTTCCCACCTTACTAAACTAATTTTTGTTCAACTTAATTAATTTAATGTTATTATTGTTTTGTGTTAGATTAAGAAAATCTCTCACTCCTAGTTATTTGTAATATACTTTAAATTATCTAAAAGCTATTTAATATTGTTATGGAATTTCTGAAAACACTCTTATAACTTTTCTTCTTTGAAAATATTGCAAATATTTTATAAATATGTTAATATTATCAAAGTTTTGCATAATTGTTTATTTTAATATTTTCTTAATTTATTCTAACATCTGCTAAATAATTTTAATGTAAATTTGAAATACTTGTTTAAAATGTTTTACTACATCATAAGTATAGTTTAACTTACTACGTATAGAGTAATTATCTGTTCCAGAGAGGTTTCTCTGAGCAGATTGAAGGTTTTATACCTCTTTTGTTGATTGGTTGCCAAGGCAACGGCTTCCAATTTGGAGAAGAACATAGATTATATGCTTTTTTGTACAGCGCAGAGAGAGTTCCCTGAATTTTGCTAGGTGAAGCATGCGGCAGAATCGGCCCAGGAGAAAACGGAACATTTTCATTTCTGCCGTAAACCTAAGGTTAGGCTTGGGAACTCAATAGATAGAGGACAGTATGTCCGTCAGTTTTAAGGCCATTTGAGAAGAGGTCCGTCATCAGTAATGTAATTAGGCTAATTTTTGAAGTGTCATGAAGACAACGAGACCTTCAGCCTACATTCTAAGGATAGCCATGTTGAATATGTATGCCTGTAGCGTCCCCACGCTTACCCATCTTGTGTACAAGGCCGACCATTCCAATATTGACTTGGATATTCAAATCGAAATTAATTTCATAACATTTTTCGTCTACTAATTTGAAATGAGTTTGGTGTGCCTAATTTTTGCCAACGAGCTCAAACCCAGAGGTCCTGGCTCAGAATATCGTGTAAACCGACTGAGCAAACATACATACTTGAACTTAAATTTTGTTTTATCCCTAGCCGAGGAATTTTAATAGAACCCAGTATCAACTTTAACCAAACTCAAGATATTTTCTACTTTATAGTAAATTGTGTCTAAATTATGTGTTTAACCTAGGGTGAGAGATATTAGAATTTTTCTTTTTTTTTATTTATTTTAATTTTCTTCAATAAACTGCTCTATTCAATTGAGATGTGGTGCCTATGTCTTGATGACGAACCTACAAGAAATTACATTGTGGTAAGAAAATGTATCTCATGCAAATAGAAATTAACTTACAAATTTATCCTTTCTCAACTCACCTTTGTCACCTACACACAGAAAGTCACACAAACATTATCATCATCATCACTAATATTATATTAGATACTATAATTGTAACTTACCTAGACTGGAAACCTACTCACTCTTACTATATTAATTCAAATTTTTATTGTTTATTAATTTATTTATACATAAAGTAATTATGTCGCAGAGGTTTTTTTAAAACTGTAATAAACTACACACATTCCTCTTTTATATAAAATTGAATCAATAATTTCTGATTATTCTGGCAGTTCCTGGAGCAATTTCTATGGAGATATCCATTTACTGTCCTAATGGTTGCAGAACTATTACGAAATTTACTCTACTTCAACCTTAATTATTTTAGGACCACAGGGCTTGCTCTTATTGGTATTTTGTAGTACACCTGTTGACATAAAGCAGCCACAGAATGTTACCTATTCTAACTGCAGGTTATATAACAAGCTGTAATGAAGCAATTTTCTCCATTCCATAATGAAATAACTCCACGCCAGAAATCCTTGCATTTGTGGTCTAGCTCAGTACCTGCATGAGAAAAAAAAATTAGATTTTGAAATCGTGATGACTCGTAGAAACGTCAAAATATAGGTGACAAACTGAACACTTTTGCAATCAATCTTTGAAGAATATCTCTGAATGTTACTGAATATTGTTGTGGAACGTTTAAAATGGCTTACACTAGGGGCTTCGCTGTAGAGGAATGTTATAGCGATGAATGAATAAGTGAACAGGAACGGATCCACACGTTTATCAAAAGTTAGATATAAAGCCTACAAGAGTATTAGTTCGGAGGGGAGTGATATTAAGATAGTAGATTAAAATTAATTAACTACAATGGATTAACAACAGGCCCAATCAGAGTTGACATTCCCACCTTGTTCTTAATACTGAAGACTGTGTGGTTGTTGTCGTGTCTAGGGACTCGAACTAGCGATATTCTCCCTAGCAGGGTGAGTGGTATGAGTCCATCTTGTATTCTCCGTGACCACAATGAAACATCCCTGTTTGTCTCACTACAGTGTCCTATATCGTCGTCCAGTTGGCTTTCTTTTCATTACGGTTTGGAAAGATCTGGGGTTTTGGTAACACTGGCCTACTTGCATGTTTACGTTTCGGCCACGGCGGCACTCAGAACCATATGATTAAAAATTAACAATGGTAACCTCATTACTTTAATGGTTAACCAGTTATTGTCAACTGTAGGCTAGTTCACTAATCTTCAAATTTACATACAATGATATTGCATTGCTATAAAATTAATTTTTTATTTACTTCAGAATTGTTTTATAGCAACTAACATAGATTCCTACAATGCATAGTTAAATTTACCATTTACACAACAACAGAAAATAACACCGCCTTATACTTTTAAATTTTAATCTTTCAGTCCATGCACATGCTGTGTTGCTCTTCACTTCAAAATTTCACACGCAGATCGCTTCGAGTACGTTGATCAGCAAGAAAAACAGAGATATAACTTTAAAGATATATTAAACCACGAGCTGTTTGCGTAGATAATTTGATAGTTTTATGCAACAACGAATTATGTGTCAAATTTAAGTAATGAACGATACTTGTCTAAGCTTTGAAAGTCTTTAGTCTTACAAAGAGTATTTTAATTCTGAACAATTTTGCTGTGATATGTTGACTAAATAGAACAAAAACACTTATATGTGAAGTGAGATTTTACTGTTCACTGAATGTTTCCTTGTACAATAGTTGGTAGATTTGACTTTTGGATTGTACTTATTTTTTGTAAAATAGTATCACATAGCCATGAAGCCTTATGAGACTATTTACATTCAGCGGACAGTTACAAGCTAACAAAAATAGAAACTAAGCACTGCTTTTAGGAAAGAACACTCAATCATGAAGCTAATATTGTGACATGAGTTTAATTTTCTTATGATTGTCTGTGTTAAGGATCACACAGTCTGGATCAATGCGTTCGAGAGACAGCTGAGAAACATGTGTGACGTCTCCTTTTTCCTAATCATAGAGAAAGTGACACACGCAGACGAAGGAGAGTACATGTGTCACATTGAGGGTCAAAACCGGCAGCAGAACAATGTTTCCACATACCTGACAGTGTACGGTAAGTTTCATAGTTGCAGGTACTAATAAACATAAGCCGTACCTAAAGTTGGACACAATGAAAAAACATGCCTTAGACCGGTGGGACTTAAAACATTTTATTTAGTAATTTCAAAGCATTTCTTTATTATTAAGACGAAAACAATGTTTACATTCATTGTATAGTTGGAATTATTATAAAATCATTTTATGCTATGCCAATTATGTGCAAATCATGTATTGCATATTAAAATTAGTCAATAAGCTTTGTAAAGTACTAACTAGATTGTTGAAATCCTTGAATTCAAATTAATTTAATATTTTATATTTACACAAATAATTTTTATTAGATCTATATATTTATTAGTCAAAAACTACTATCAGCGATGAACAAAAATTTATAATGAATCTACACTGCAGTAAAAGAAACAATCAAGAGTTGGTACATTTGATTTCAAAGATTATTTAATACCATTATTTGATTGAGAGTTTTGTGTAGGATAAACCTGACTAATGAACATGATAAAGATACGTTGATACATGGTACTTGAAGAATTACTGTAATAAGTGAGTGTATAACTAATGTATCTGGTTTTCTAATGATGGTGAGATGTTACATCTACCTTGGGGACTCTTACTTCCAGACCATATCCTAGGACTACCAATAGGGCTAGTCCGTAGTGTTTTAACTTTTACATCTCACTTTTTTTATTTAAATTTCGTTTACAAACATTTCATTAGTATACATACAATTCTGGCTTGTAGACTCTGTTCCATTCTCAGGCAAACTACATTTTTTGATACTACAGCTTTTCCTATTTTAATTTCAGCTGAATTTTCAACTGAAATTAACGTTAGTTTGAATAAGTTCTGTGAGATGTAAGCCAATTACTCCTGAACGACCTTCGGTAAGAAATGACCAGTTGAAAATTTTCTTACCGAAGGATTTACTTATGTGTAGTTGACTTTTCGAAAATACCTCTAATCATCCTATCGAGTAAGGGTCGTTCCGAATATAACTTCCCAGACACATTCGGGTCTCGAAGTTTGACAACAGGCTGACGATTTAGTCTTTAACTATAACACCATTTCCAGTGATGGCGGTACGCGCGACGATCGTCAACTCGGGTAGAATCTTCAACCTGGATATTAATGTTTTGCCATGTACGTCAAAATTCACTGAAGTTCGTGTTCATCCATTTTTCTTAAATTTTCCAAATATCTTCAATAATTCCGTACGGTGAAACTATATTTAAAAATTAACCAGCGTTTGTTAGAAATTATTTAGATTAAAATTTAATATCAGAGAGTTACAAATCCCCTTTATTCCGAAATACTCGTTCGTTTAAGTCATCTTTCATTTGAAAAAAAATAAAAATTACAAAACAAATATATTCTTTCTCTTCTTCCAAATGTGCAGTTCTAATTCCAAACCAACTCGTCTCTTTTTCTGCTAAGAAGTTGCTAAAAATGCCCCAGGTTGTTAATTCACAGGTAGCTCTATTGGTCGATCCCAGAGCTTGATCATTGTCGGTTTTTTTTATTAATAACCCTTAAGGGAAAAAATATATATTATAGTTAAGTAGAATATTTGAATGCAATGTTACCTTTACCTATAATGTCAATAATTTTCTAGTTGAAAATACAATTGCGTATTATATCTACGTCTAGCTCGGGTTTCTATGACCATAGACGTACACTGATAGTCACAACAACAATATTAGTAAGTTCTTTACATCTCTAATTTACAAAACTGTATGTCACATTATTGTTTGCTATTGATTATAGATGATTGATGTAAACTTTCAACTCTTTTTGACTATGTAAACAATTGAGAAATTTCTCAGGGATGGGCGCTCGAGTATGTTCAAGAGCTGCTGAATTAGGTTGGTCAAATTGGTCCTCTAGCACGTTTGATCGGCCAACAGGTCACACTTGCAATTTGCTAGGTGTTGGAATGTGTTTATGTCAGCTTTCTTACTTGATCATAATCAATACTACAATTTACAACTGACGTTCCTGGTGTAAATAAGCTCCCATCTACGAAAGTTGCTCTATTCAGTAGGGACTGGAAAATTTTGCGAATTCAATGACCTGTAGGCTATAATCAATTGTACTGTGCATACTCAAGCCTCGTATATTCGTACATTGTCTGCTGTTCCACTGAGTAGCAGGTAGTGGACAAATAGTCGGAGCCTGAGTATGTATACTACAATGTATTCTAGCCCGCAGGTTATTGAATTCTCGAAAATTTCCAATCCCTACTCTTCAGACGTGTCATAAAGCAGCTAGTTGGAGATTGTTGAACACAACTGTCCTAAGTCACACTCCATATTCTGCTGTTCGTGCACCCATATTAGGTCTAGCTGGTTGCCAATTATATATTCTTACAACAAAACACTTCAATTTTTCAGTAAATGTGGACACTTCGCTAGAGCCATACACGTTTAATGCATAAACTTTTAAAATACTGAATTATAGGTTTGTTAAACAATTTATTTATATTAAACGAATAGCAATGTTTTGGAATTGTACATTAAAGTAAAATTTTAGGAAAATATTTTTACAGAGCATTTTAAATATTTTAATTATGAAATGCATGAATTAAATTTACAGTGTTAGGGAATTCTAAGGATTTCAGTTTTTGGTGTGCATTGTTTATTTAGTACAACGCTATGGACTTACTCCATTGTAACACTATTAGTTGAGTTAAAATGAACATCGATATGGAAGTAATACAAAATAAATTCTGATTGCTGGATCTTGCAGCTAATGCCTAGTGTTTAACATAATAAAATCTACTATTGCATCTTTGTTCCTTTGGCCGCCATTTTGGAAAAATGGCTGACAGTATGCACCTTTCCGGTAGTTTTTGTTGTTTTACGGGAAAAACATTCTGTTTCGGGACAATTATAAAGGAACTAAATAAAATAAAATAAAATTATACTTCTTGTCCTGTGAATTTTTCATCTATCCGTCATTGATCTTGTATTATTTCGTTTTGAACATGGGATTTAATTTGGATTTTGGCCTATTTTAAGGAAACTATTTCAGTTTACCACGCGAACGCAGAACGACATCGTATTTTGGTGTCTAGTTTCAGTGCATGCGACACACCAGTAGGCAGCAAATTTTTCTTTTAAGAAGTTCATGGAAATTAGACACCAGCTGACTATTCGCCAGAAAGCAGAAATGCTATCTCTAGTTGTGCATGGGCTGGACCAGGCAGGTAACAAGGTAAATTAAGTAAACGAAAATGTGGCCACGACAGTAAGTACATGGTGTGAGTCAAGTTTAGAGGGGAAAATTGAACCTATAGGAAACATGAAATTAAGTAAATTGTCCTTGGTAGGAGATGCGGATGTTATGTTGAGTGAGCCAAATTCTGGACCTGGTTCGACGGGGTTGCAATTTTAGGCGATTCAGATACATCAGAGCTAAGCCAAAGAACGAGAGAGAAGGTAGGCATGGGGTTACTAAATATTCATGCAATGTTTGGGCATTTGTTAACAACAATATAATGGGTGAAAGGTGAAATAAAAAGTGAAATATAATAGGTGAAATGTGAAATAAATGGAGTACATGGTGAAATAAAGGGAGTACAAGGCCAACTGGCAGGATTACGAGGTTATATAAATGGAGTACTGGGTGAAAAAGAAGGTGTGAAGGGCGAATTAAGAAAAGAAATTCATTCGATGAACGGGAGAATGGTAGAGAGAAGGCACGATATGAAGGAATGTATAACTGGGACAATCGAATCACTTAGGGCTAGGGTTGATAATCTAGAGGAAGTGATGACGTAAATGTTTATAGAATAACGCCGCGAATTTAAGACGGGATTGGGAAAAAGTATCAAGATGCGCGTTGAGAATTCCTAGAGAATTTCAAATCGCATGCAGCCAGTGTGCGCGCGGTGTGCGGGCAGTAGAAGAGAGAGCTGTAGAAACGACAGCAGCTATGCGAATTAGGTAACAGAAACGCAAGCAACAGCAACCCGATGCGATCAGGTAGAAAACCGCGTGGCTCAGGTAGAAAATTCGGTCAGTGGTATGAACTCTAAGATAGCCTCAGTACAAAAGACACAGGAGGAGGCACGAAAATTTACTGTACTGGGTGTAACATCCGGGACCGTTCCGACAGTAACGCTACCTAGCATGGAGAGGTTATTGTCGACTTCCAGTGGTTCGGTAGGAGAGGCAAGGCCTATTCTCTGTCCAGCGCGTGGATCGTAAAAATTTTTCCTTGCAGCGAGATGGTTAGGATAGAGCTATTCCTTAGCAGGTTGATGGGCCACGCCGACAAGTGGTGGCAAATTGCGTCGGAAAATTGGGACAGCTACGACGATTGTCACGCGGCATTTATGTCTTGTTTTTGGTAGCCGGTGGTACAGGATAAACTCACACACCACATATATCAGGGAGGCTACATTGTTAATAGAGCGATGTCTACATCAGCATATGTGCGTGAGACTGCAGATGAAAACGTGCACTTAGAAAATGCCTTTATGGCCGAGCGACTGATCCACCATCTGGCGATACATTTACCACAATACGTACAGAATGTGGTAGTGACAGCCGAAGTGGTCACAATTGAGAGTTTTATTGCTCTCCTGGAAATTTTTGAAATGCAAGACAGCCATTACCGAGACGAGTGACACGGGCAGGCTTCAGTGGAGTGGTAGAGAATGAAAATATGGGTCAACATGACCTGAAGTGACAAGAGAGGTGTTGGCGAGGCCGACAGTGATACCCAGGCGACCGACAAAAACGGAGAGGAGGCCTGTCGAACCGGAACACAAGGGATAGTGATAGCTGTCCAAGGGAAGTATTTATATCGGGTGAATACGAGACGAGGAGAGGTGACCCATGCCAGAGCCAAGGTTGGAGTGAAATTTTGGCAAAAATGCTAGGAAGAGAGAATAATATCCATGTTGTCCAAATACACGAGGAAACGACGGGAAACTACGACATGTTAGCCGCGATTGACCCACGCCGCTAGTGTTACCTGATGAAGGAGGGGCAGAATATATATTTCCAAGGTGCGATATAAATTTATACATCGAGGAAGTTGAAAGGGACGACAGTTGGGAAATTTTCCCAACCATAGGGGGAATAGGTGTTTAGAGATCACCAACTCTGCAAGTAAAAATATGTGGCTATCCATTTGAAGCACTAATAGACACAGGGGCCGACGTGTCCATTATAAGCCGATCTGTAGGCCTATTTGATAAGCTGGTAAATGGGGGACACGAGAGTGAGATATGGTCGTCCTACCGACTGCTGGGGTTACTTTAGTCCGAATAATCGGGGCCTAGATAAAAGACATGAAAACTGTAGAGACAAGTGGTGACTGAATTAAAGGTAAGAGACGCAAGTCTTACAATGAATTTTACTGTATCGCAGGACAATAGGACGGAGATAATTATCGGGGATGGATACAATGAATCGGTTTGAAGCGAGGATCGCCTGTCGTCAGAAAACAATACAGCTATGTGTTGACTGCCAAGTGTATAAGTTCATGTGGGATGGAAATCCTTGTCTGTACAACGTAATGCTGCCAATTTTGTATCCCGCCCAAGACAACCAGTGACGTGCCACATTTTCTACAGGTAGGGAAATATGACCTGGCGATATTACGGAATAGAAATAACAATATATAGGGGAGAGTACGCCGGATATACTCACAAAAGCACAGTGTTGTGAGCTTGATGAAAAGCTAGAAAAACAAGTGTCGGTGTTTGCCCAGGAACCTGGCAAAATGCAATCGTATGTCAGCCGCTTCAAAATCATATAGCATCAGCCCTATATATGTCAAGTGTACCCAATGCCTCAGAGACTTAGGTCGACGGGGGAACAAGATATAGGAGGAAAATTTCTGGCAGCGGACATCATAGAGAGAAGTGCTCCACAGTATGTCATCCCGCTGGTAGTGGTCCCAAAGAAACAAGGCAAAGTAAGTATCTACCTTGGTGCACACAGACTTAACCCCTCAGTATTCCCCGAGCATGAGACGCCCGTCCCATTGGATGAATTCTTGCAGCAATTTAAGGGATGCCAATATTTCTCATGTATTGATCACGTCGATCCTACCTTCAAGTTCCATTGCTTGAGGACTCGCTTCATTACTTCGCATTTCAATTTGCTGGGCGTATCTATCAGCATAAAAGGCTGCCTTTTTGGCATCAATCTTAGTTTGAGCCACTTAATTACTTTGCTGCAGACGACACCAAGGCCGGAAATAATGTTGTGCGTGACAACCTATATTTATGATATCGCGATGGCGTCAAACACCTGGGAGCAGCATCGGGAACAGCTGGACGGGGTGCTTAAGAGGCTCAAGGAACGAGGTGTTGCTATAAATAAGGAGAAATCTGCCTTTTTAAATTCACAGACCATGTTATTGGGACACATAACACATGTAGATGGGATAAGGATAGACCCTGTGTGAGTGGAGGCCATAACAGAATTTCCTTTGCTTAGGAACAGGAAACTGTTGCAAAAAATATCTAGAGAGCTGAATTTCAATTGGAAGTTCGTGCAAGGGTATGCGGAAATCGTGGTACCATTTCAGAAGCTGATAATAAATAATGCACTGTGGAAATGGGGATAGGAGCAACCGGCCGCATGGGATGTAATTATGGAGAAGCTGCGAGAAGACCCTATACCATACCACCCGGACTGGGAGCGTGAATTTTATATCTCATCTGCTGCTTCAGGAATAGAACTGGGTGCAGTGTTGTACCAAGTGGAAGAGGCAGGCCAAAATGCCCTATTTCTTTTGCGAGCAGGGACCTTAAGGGGGCAGAGTTATCTTTAACCTTTTCAGAAAAATAACTGATGGCCTTCATTTACTCCTGTAATAAATTCCTCTTTTTTATTCACGGCCGGAAAAAATTGTGTACGCAGACCACAAGACTCTGATACCCATAAATAAGTATCATAAGCAACATGCCCGGATAACGAGGTGGATTTTGGCCATCCAGGGTATCGATCTGGACATCATGTACGCTTCGCCCAGTCAACAGTGCTTAGCCGACACATTGTCACGTAGCCCGTCCGATGGCGACAGTTGCGGACACAACCCCAGAGAATTTGCTGTATAGAAAGCAGGGACCAATACTGAAATTGGACTGGATAGGAAACTTACGTATCCAAAATTTTTTCTGCCCTGGCGGAGCTAAGCTGGAAAGGGTAACAACGCTGCAATTCAGAATTGTGTCCGGATTTAAAAGCAGCCTACTTACATACATATCCAGACTGGAATTGAATGGGAGAGTTTGAAAGGCATTTCGGTCGGACAAGAAACTCCACGCGTAATTTAATTTCAGTTCAGTTACGGACTGATAATTTAATAGTGACGTTTTCATTTCAGAACTGGAATTAAACAGGAACATTTTAAAGGTTTCCTCGTCGGAGCAAATACTCAAACACAGTTAAATTTCATTTCTGGTCCAGACTGAAACAGGTATATTCCACCTACATTTCTGAACTGCAATTGACCAGAAACAATTTAAATACTTCCACTCCGGACCAGATATCTCATATGCAGTCAAATTCCATTTATGGTCTGTACTGAAATAGTTACGTTATCCCGTATATTTCTGAACTAGAATTGAAAAAAAAGTGCGAAAATTATAAACGGCGCACTAGGTACCCAATTCTTATTTTAATTTTATAAATTTCGTTTTCTAAAAATCATTTGTTCAACATCATAGACCAGTACATCACAGTGGCCACCTAGATTCTGATTGTTTTTTCCTTTTATTAACTCCTCTACTTCAATGCCCTCTATGAAGTCTCGTAGCCATGAACTTATACCATGTTACACCTTTCCTCTTTACAATAAAAGTCTTAACATTTAACAAATATTACAATCATTAAAAAAAACATACCAATGTACATGTCACACTTTCATATACAATGAATTATACTTCACACTACAACTATACAATTTTACAATTGAAAATCCTTAAATCTGTTTGGCATCCTGATTACACGTCCACTTCTACTTATATGTTTTCTATTACTATCATTCATCTCCTGATCCTGTTCAACATTCTGTGGTTCTTTAGAACCCCCAGTTTCCTTTATCTCATTGTATTTTAGTTTATTTTAAATTTCATTATCTTCATCGCCCTGCCTTCTGACCTCAGTTTAATTTATTAGTTTCTCTTAAATGACTAGAATTTTGCCTAATTACATTACATTTTTCGTTAACCACAAAATAAGGCATTGGATTAATAGGTTTCTTTATTACTTTCCCTCGTTCCCATATTATACCTGTTCTAATCAGGACATTATCACTGGGTCCAAATACACTTTCTTTAACTGCTGATTTATCATAATGTTCTTTTTACATTTTGTTGCTTTTCCTTTAACTGATCCCTACAATTTTCTATACAAGGTTGCAACTTAGATTTTACAATAGGTAATTTTAGTCCTCAACTTTCTAGACATTAATAACTGGGATTGGGGAAACCTCCTACCCTGATATAGGAAGGTTGCGATATTCTAGCAACGCCGAACCTAGATCATAACCGCTATATTGTATTTTCCATAATATTGATTTTACTATATCCACTGCTTTTTCAGCCATACCATTGGATTGTGGGTATTATAGGACTTGAATTTTTCATGTCGAAATTCCAGCTCCTTGCAAATGATTTAAACTCATATCCTGAAAATGGGATATCATCCTGTATTGTTTTTGAGAGGCCATGTGTGGAAACTATTATTTTAAGTTTTTTATGCACTCAGAAGCACTTTTATTAACGATAAGTACAATTTATATCCATTTTATTTGGTAATCTAAAAGAAATCAATAATTGCTATTTCCAAAATCATCCAATTCTACACCCACCTTTCCAAAAGGGAGTTTTGTAACTTCATGTGGTATCAAGATTTGTTTAACATTTGCCCTCCTATAGATTTCACATGGTTTCAATTCTCTAGGACATCCTCCACTGACTTCTTAAACACTGACCAATAAAATATCTGCTGCAATCTTTTATTTCTCATACCCTAAATGTGGTTCATATGCAACATTTATCATTTCCCTCCAAAGACAACAAGGTGGAATTATTTTGTCACCCCAAACAACTTTTCATTGTAACAAGTTATTTAGTTTTTAATATTCCCAAAGTATTTAACATTTTAATTCAGAATATTACATTTATTGTTAGGCCACCCTTTCAATGCATAATGACTCACTATAAACAACGTTTCATTGTAACAAGTTATTTAATTTATAATATTCCCTAAGTATTTAACATTTTCATTCACAATATTACATTTATTGTTAGGCCACCTTTTCAATACATATTCACAATTATCAATACCTCATCTTTTTTGTATTCTCCTGAAATTGATTTATCCTAGCCTCACTAATTGATACATCTGTTCTTAAACTATGCACAACGTCTGTAATTGAATCATCGTAACTAACCTTTTCCATTTACATTTTCACAGGCTCTTGATAACAAATCAGCCACCCACATTATTGTTCCTGGCACATATACAATATTTACATTATACCTTTATACGTTGAGTTTTAATCGTTGCAGTCTAGGTTTTATTTTATGTACATCTTTACTCGCAGCATTAACAATAGGATTATGATCTGTTTGCAAAATTTTATCTAATCCGTTGATGAACTGATCAAATTTATTTAAAGCAAAGCGTATTTCCAAAAATTCTTTCTCAATACGCGGATATTGTTCTTCAGTCTCAGAAATTGCCCTGGAAACAAATGCTACCTTCTGATTTTTCTGTATTATACATGCTCTTAATGAAAATTATAAAGCATAGGTCTGTACTACAATATGTAATGTGTTATCAAAAATTTTAAAACAGTAGCCTCAATAATCTTCCTCTTAACCCTCCGATATGCAACCTGTTCTGGATCCCACTGCCAATCCGCATAGCATCATTTTTAATAAGTCCCTCAAAGGTTTGGTTAATTCAGATACGTTGGGAATAAACTTTGCTAGGTAACTAATTGTAAAACATGCAAAAGGTCTTTTTATTTATGGGATCTTTCAAATTTAAGAAACATTTTACTTGTTCTGGATCAGGCCTAACTCCATCTGCATCAAATATTCTTTCGAGATACTTCACTTGTTTTACCTTATATTGTACTTTATTGGGTTAAACTTAACATTATATAGTTTACCCTCTCCATTACTGTTTTCAAAACCTTATCATGTTCCTCCTCATTTGCTGTTGCTATTATCGTACCATCAAAATAAATACCAACTCCTTCAATATCTCAAAATATTTTAGTGTTAAACCTCTGGAAAACTTCTGGTGCAGATAAGACACCCATAGGTAACCTTCAAAATCTATATTTCTCAAATTAAGTGACGAAGCAGCACCATTTTTACTATTCTCTTAAAGCTCAATTAGGTGAAATCGATCTTTCATATCAATCACAGTAAACAATTGTTTGCCTGTAAACGTATAACTAAGTACCTCAGCTGTTGGAATGGGAAAACTTTGTGTCTTTACACATTTATTAAGAAAAATGTGGATCCAAACAAATCCTAAGAGTTTTATCAGTTTTCTCCACTGTTACAATATTATGCACCCAATCGGTTACTTTATCCACATTAGCTATTAAACCTCTACTTTCTTACATCTCTAAAGTTCCTATGAGTTTGATTTTTATTGTTTCAGGCATTCTTCTATTAGGATTCACTACTGGATTCAAATTTTCTTTCGGTTTAATTTTATATCCCCCTGGATATGTCCCTATCCCTTCGAAGAATTCTTTATTTACCTTTAAAATTCCTCTTTGGTACTGACACTAACAACTGAATTAATCATATCACTACTCACAGTTTTATCGTGACCTGATTTATAGTTTCACAACCAACCTTAAATATTTGGTTCATTTCCACACATGAATTGAAACCCAATATTGGAATTACATCAATATCTATAATTATGAGTCTTGTTTTGTACTCTTTGCCTTTAACTGTACAGTTTTTTATTATACTCCCCGCTGATTTTACTTTCTCATTATTATTACTAATAACAATTATATTACATTCAGACACTTTTGTCCTTGGCAACCCTAGTTCTTGAAAATGCCCTTAATCGTAACACATTACATTCAGCACCTGTATCTAGTTTACATACTATCATCTGTTTGTTGATAATTACAGTTTCTATACACTAAGTTTTCCTTGCCATCTTTACCTTTAGCTCCTATATACAAATCTTTAACTAAACAACCAGCGTTTACGATATAATCTTTCCTAATTGCTCTTGTTTTGCAACACACAGCAAAACGGTTACGCCTTTTACATTTATTACAAATTTTACCATATGCAAAACATTTACCCCAACCATGAACTCTGTCACACTTTTTACACTTATTTTTCCACAGCTATAATCACTCGACCAATCACTTGTATTTTGTTCACCTATAACTAATGATGCTACTCCTGTATTTGCACACACCGACGTTACTGAAGGAACTTCGAGTTCTCTCTTCATCATATTGTTAGGTTGAAAGTCACCGCCGAAGTAATGCCAGGCGACTCCCACCATAAATGTTGCGATGAAAGTTGGGTCTTAGAAAAATAAATAAAGTACTACATATAATAGAGAAATGTGGAGACAGAGTCGTTGCGTTGAAAGTTACGTTAAACCTTGTTTGTAGCTAAAATATTGACTGTTAAATGAGATGTAAACTGGGGGATGAAAATATATATGAATTATTATGCTATGCAAGACGACGAAGTGGAAAGAAAATAAACATCACAAGAGAATAAAACAGCAATATTGAATGATCCATAACAGTAAACCATAAATACAAAAAGTCTCTGCTATTATTAAAAAGAACAGTGGAGCGTGGAATTAAATACGTACGTTGCATAGCTCCTTAAGTAAAATAAATACAAACACTTTAAAAGACAAAACCTCCACCTTGTAGCCTAACTACATAAAGTATTAATGTATGGTAGAGCACAACAAACTAACTGAAATAAAATAATAACACCGCTTGGCAAACTGTCTAATGCGAGGTGTACTGAAGGTCGAACATAGACTAACGTCCCAATACGGGTCGCGTCTCCTATCTTGCATCGCGTATGTGCTTGTCGCCTACCAACATCTATTACTAAAGTATTTTAATCAATATACATGTTCTGCAATTAGGGGTCATCAATTAATGATAAGGGGACTACAGGTCGTAAACTTGAAATAGAAGAATGAATTCAAATCATTGGAGTTTATAACAAAAGATTAAAGTAAAAACATTATAACAATAAATTACATTATTGATATTCGAAAATAGATTACAATTTGGAAAATATTTTAAAGGGTGAATTTACAAATAGATGTTAATACTTGTGATGAACAGAAATTATATTATTTAAAACAAATATTTCTTCAAATTCAACAAAAGAAAATGGTTGTGTTATTACATACTCAAGGTCGTTACATTACTCTTAAACATTTAATAAACGACGGCTGTAATAATAAGCAACAAACACATGCGAAAGGGAATCCACGACTATTACAACCAATACCGAACACGAAAGCTAAATGGGAATGAATAACAATTAATAGTAAAAACAATAAAAATAAAGAATACTTATTGTTTTTATGTTCCTTCTCAGGGCTACGAAGTCTTCTTATTCCATAGTACATTTAAATAGTAAACGACTACTCGAAATTAAAAATTATAGTATTAAAAAAATCAAATTACACTGAACTTAAACTCCTGCCGTCTGGCAGTCCGAGCCCTTAGGCCGTCACCTCGCGCATCGGGGCATTGCCATGCTCGCCTAAGTCCTAATCCAAAAAGCTCATCAAGCAGTCTTTCATCGAAAAGCTCGCCACGAAAAAAGTCCCAACAACCACCAATAACAACCAACAACAACAAGGTTGCGCCGTCGAGAACCTTCTGTGATTTACCTTCCTGGAATGGTCAGCAGCGACCATTCCAGATTGGCGCAACATCTACCATCTCTGTCTCACACGGAATTCACTCGTCAGCGACGTTTGATGTCACGGGCGGGGGGACGGTTCGAGTGCGGAACGACAGAAATGTGCTGTAGTCACTTCTTGCCCATGCGCCTGCCCTACTACAGCTGTTAATGTGGGACAGGGGAGCGGGGGAGTGTTGACAGAGGCGTTTAGTGCCCCCGGAAGGCCACCGCACGCCGAAAGTGCCTGAAGGACCCACAGCGTATGACCGCCCGGCGACACCGACACTTTCATCAGCACACCCATCTCCTGCCTACAACCTAACACAAGGCCATCAGCCTGCACACACTACCGGGACACTGTCCGCGAAATAATCTATTAGCACTGCAGTGCCAGCCAACTCGGCAGGCTTCCAAGAACAGTGAACAACAAAAACTCTACATGAGAGACTGTCTGAGACCACTCTAGACTTCCACGATCCTAAATGTAAAGCAATGACTCCCCAAAAACTGAATGCTCTTTATAATTACAAACCAAAACGACTTTACCATCTTTATCGAGTATGGATGAGAAGGAAAAAAAAAAAAAAATAAAATAAAATGCCAGAATTTAGCGTCGCGACAATATCTTGCTGTGACTTGCTTGGCTCGGCCAGCCTACACATTTCAACAGCTTTGTATAACTTCACGTAATTTTCCCGTAACAACCGCTGCTGCACACTTGTATCCAAAATAGCGATAGTAATTATGTCCGTAATTAACTACTCCTCTTGTTCCCCAAAATCACAGTTTTGAGCTAATTATTTAAACAGCTTAAAAATGGTCAAATGACTCACCTTCCCTTTGCACTGTCGCAAAAAACCTATGCCTCTCAACTACAACATTCGTTTTTGGTTTTATATAATCTTCAAATGCTTTAAAAATAATTTTTTATTTTCACCTTTGACATAATCATTATAATCCCATTAATAATATTCAATGCTTCGTCTCCTGTACAGTTAAACAACATAGCCACTTTCTTACCTTCCACTGCAGTGTGATTTCCCGAAGCGACCAGAAAGATCAGGAGTTTTCCTTCAAAACTTTTAAAACCATTTGGTGGTTTCCAGTTATCCAACGTTGACTGCTATATTTTTTCTTCAATCTACTGCTCACACTTCTGACACCATGTTTCGTGTTATAAAAAACATTTATTCAACACCATAGACCTGTACATCACAGTAGCCACCTATACTCTGATTGTCCTTTCCTTTTATCCACTCCCCTACTTCAATGGCCTCTATAAAGTCTCATAGCCATGAACATATATCATGTTACATAATACGAACATTTTGAAGTTATTGCAGCAAGGATAGAAATCCAAAACAACGTAGTTTAATTACGTTTTGAGTCCGGATGTAACCTTATACGGTCATCCTGTTCCAAAACAATTATTTATGTAAACTGAAAAAAAAAAAAATAAAAACATTCCTTCTAGATCGGAAACTCTAGCCTACAGATACCTTTTTTTTTCAGTTTCATTCTGAACTTTTATTTATGTATTCGCTCCCACAATCCCTAAATGAAACTTAATTTTTTATTATTTGAAGAATTTTCTCTTGAATCACTGAGGTAACTACTTTTTAGATCTAGTCGTTTACACCTGTATATTATTCCAAACTGGAAAATAAGTTTCATTTAGCATTTATTTTATACAAGCACTATAAGAAACTATAAATACAAATAAATTTACTTACCTTCTAGGTGGTGTTATTCCAATTCGTCTCCGACATAAAGTAAGATGGTACACTCCTCTTCAAAAATTAAAATTTTTGTGGACAAAACAGGTATAATATTTTATATAAGTCAAAGTATATAAGCATGTAAGTATGAATTGATGACAGCAAATATGTATACATGTTAATGTTTGCATACTTTTATGTTTATATATGGATGTAATTGTGCATGCTCATTTTATAATTCTACGCCGTTAAATGGAAGTTAAAATAACTTAGGACGAACACTCTTCACCTGAGAACAAAATGGGTTCTGAACAAGTCCTTTCCCATAATTTTCACCTAAACTAGAATGACAGAAAAAATGTGTGCAGAATAACATACACGATTTCCATTATCTTCAAAATGTTGAATTCTACGAACCGTAATTAAATACTAAAATTATTTTCACAATGTCTGGCGAAATATTTTTACGTCATTAAGAGTTCATAGTAAGCTTAAAATGACGTATCCCTATGTTAGTCGCTTTATGTGTATTTATGGGCTTAGAGAATTGCGATTTGATAGGCGGCCATCATCTGCAGTTCAGCTGAGATAGGCAGAATATGAATAGAGGGAAATCATATTTTAAAGTACTGAATAAGTATATATTACTACTATCATCCGTATGAACATAACTAGATATTATGCAATATTAGCTGTGCTAGTGTTGAGCCAGTAAATGTGGTTCCAATAGGTTGGAAATACCTATTCATTTTCATAAAAGGCTGCCACTTATCGTTTGAGTGTAGTTGGTCACAGTTTACAAACAAATTGTAGCCGTATCTTAGATTCGCTGTGGCTCGCTCAACATTTTAACATTAGTAACATAACTTTTTATATTAATTAAAGGTAGAAACCATGAACGACTTCCATCTATGAACTGTTCAGTATAAATTATATTTAGTGTAAATCCTTTATACTGAGAAAATTTATTCTATACTACAAAAATTATACTTTGCTGCGTATGTATCTATTTCACGGGTTACGTCTGGACGTAAGATGGACGTGCAACTTTAATTTTAAATTAAATTAATTTAGGTGCAAAATAAGTATGTTTATGAATGCCGAATTTTTCATGTATGTAAATTTAAACTAAATATTTATTCTCTTATACTGTTCTATATTCGGTAACAATACATAGATTTAATAATTTTTACTTTTGAGACGGATAGTTGCCGGTTTGTCGCAGCATTTAAAACAGAAAATCGCAAATTGCGACTGGAAGTTGTTGGAGATATTTAAAGTTGTAGTAACATAATATTTGTGTAACACTATAACAACGTTTTTTAATAGAAAATAAACTTTGGAATAAAAAAAAACCGAATCAGGCAAAATATGCGAAACCATAACTAATCTTAGCAATCGTACCAAAAACATATACAATTTGCTACTATATTTTAGAGCTAGGTGCTGCATATTTATAATTAATATACGTGAATGGCACAAACCAGTTTTATGGTTGTTGCTCAAGAATTTGAATTATTTAATATCCTCTACACACCTGCTGCTAGTGGGAAGCGAGAAGACGATGCGATTCAGCAGCGACTAACAACAGTGTTGCCAGACGGGCAAGGAAACAATCGAATGGGTGACACAGTTCGGTCTTCGTGTTTAATTTGTCTTGAACCTGACATTACTTGCATCGTACGAAACATATGACTCGACGTTAATAGTGTGTTACAAACTTTTCACAGCAAAACTCGAACGAAATCAAAACGTGTCCACGCTGTTAATTATGTGTATTTGCTGTTGAGCTTGAAATAAAGGAAACTGTTTTTGTAAGAGGTAAAAATTAATTTACTACTGCCTTCCTAAAACATATAGTACTTCTCAGCATAATACCACGATTACAAGTCATTTTACTCCCGGTCTTCCCTTTCCCATACTTTTTCTTACAAATATACATTATTAGTTATTTGTTGCAGCGATTTATTAAACATCGCTTATGCCCGTTCTGGGGTGACGCGCAAACACATGTTGTACGTATCACGTATACGCAAATACAAGGCACTTAGAGTGTGTTCGACAATGGGACCCAAGTGGACACGGACACGGACACGCATCCGGAAACGCAAGAGAGTAGGTCTTCACCGAACTCTTACGTATCCGTACTTGTGTGTCAATAGCAATCGAGTATTTCGTCTTTCGCCACCATTTTTGTTTACAACACTTTTGCACATTGATTTTTCAAGGTCAACAATTAAGTTTATCTTCGTGCACTGTATTATTATTTGTGACAAAAATATTGTCACGCATCTATCTAACCAAATGCCTAACTAATGCCTGGGGGGAGCCACCCACCACCAATCTGTTATAGGCTAGATGGATGCCTCAAAATACACAAAACTAAACTTGAAAGACAGGCGGAGCAGAGAGGTATGGTTAAAATAGGGGAAATGGGATATTTTCAGTGACAGCAAGTATTTCATAAAATCTATAAATAATAACATATTCTACTAGGGGAATTTTTTTTTTACCTATCAGAAGAAGTTAATTTAATAAGGGCAAATACCAAGAAAGTCGTGTTCTAAACAACCGTATATTAACTCAAGTGGTTTACAAAAGTGATTCTTCAGCTCGTACACTGAGCAAACAATTTTACGATAAATGGCCCTCAAAGAATTATAAATACGACAACCTTTGTTATAAAATCAAACAAACGAGGGACGGTTTCTGAAACAACGGGAATCACAAAACTTTATCTTCATACTTATTACGGATTTGAATAGCAACTACGCATTAAACACCAGATTACTTTACTTAGGGCCACATTACTCTACGAATAGAGAAGTAGGGGGAGAGGGGTGTCAAAAGTAAAACTTGGAGACTGACTGACATTACAATAAAGTAAGTGACTCTATAAGTGTGACCCTCAGCTCGGACCTACTTTTCTACTAACACACAATTGGGATACTAAACTGATCGCATTTTGTACTCCAGTCCTTGGGGCTCCTTCAACCCTCAGCATCGTCGAACGAATCAACCAGTCGAAGACAAAGTGGTGAAAACGGAAGACGTAAGACTAATCTCTTTTCCGCCCTCTGCCAACTGCTATCTGCCACGAAACGTTTTACGACAACTACTTTTATAAACTCAGGCTCGAAAACACTTCTGGACGTTTTAAACTTCTGCGCACGTGGTCAAACAAACAGTATGGTTTTATCTAAACAAACAGGAGTGTTGATGTTATTCCTCCAGAGTATCTGCGCAGCCATGAAGTACCAACATACGCAATTCCAGGACTGCAAACCTGGATGACATTAAGGGCCGGTTTCTCAATGTCTGATTTAAGCCTTGGTTAGCTAATCCTATGATTATATTTAACCTATTGATTAAGTTGTGATTAAATCTGAAGTGTTTCTCAACGTACGTTAATCTTATGTTTAGCTAAGTATCCGTTAAGGGAAATGAGGCAACCATGCAATGACATATAAGCGTGTGATTGGCTGCAGTAAAGCTTTTATTTGTTTATTTAGTTGCGCTGGTTAGCTGGAAGAAAATAAGCGGCGGCGTGCCGAAAATTTTGTTTCTGTTGAAACAGAAATACTAATTTCCCGTGCTGAAAAATACGCCCGTATCATAGAATAATAAAAAAAAAAATACTGATGCCGTAACTTTGAAGCTGAAAGAAGATGCATAGAAGAAAATCGAAGTAAAATTTTATTCATCTAGGAACCTTTATATGCAGCATAACCTACACAGTTATGTAACAATAACATAACCTACAATAGGTATTATAACATACAAAAGTATCGAAAAACATGTAACGTAATCTACAAATTTATATTAAGAACTTTTCAGTCCAGATTCCTTGATCATTTTATGTTTAATTTTTTCAGAAGAAATAAAAATATATATTTTATTACCATTACCCAAGATACGTAATATTACATACAAATGTGTGTTAATATATCTAGCAAAGTTTCTAACCAATTATGCAAAATAATGTATGGAAGTATAGACACTTCATACAAAGGTATGTTCAATAACCACCAAATATTTTCCCATAACCTACAAAAGAATATGACTTACCCGAACATACTAAAGTTTGTGGGATGTAAACAAAACACGCAATAAATAAGTACACACAAGTCTGTGGTCACTTCCAGCTGTCCTTTAATTATTTTGTAGTAGTGTTAGGACAGTATTTTTACTCAGCCACAATCTCATAATAAAATCATTGTAATCTATTCAAGGTGATTTGGACGTTCCCAAAAAAAGTCTTGGCCTGTTTATGAAAACTACTATTTATTCATCATCATCATCTTCAAACAAGAAATTTAAATAATCTGTTATCATAACCTAAAAAATTGTCACTCTTTATACCCTTGTTTGTTTTGAAAGTCCTGTTTAACTCTGTAATCAATACCTCTTCTTATGATTAAGATAACCAATGGTTACCGACTTCTAACCCATTGATTAATCTTAATCAGTACTTTAGAAACAGATATTGTTGCTAACCATTGGTTAAATTTTAATCGGAAGATAATCAGAAGAGAATCGGACATTGAGAAACCGGACCTAAGCCTGCCAACTTAAACAGGTTGCTTTCTCGGGCTTCTACCGTGATGCATTCGGGGGAAGGGGAAGGGAAAACGAGCTATGCTAGCATTTCTCGGCCCGGCTGTGCGGTAAACATCCGTAATCCCAGCTGATGATCAGTGACCTAATCGAAGCGCTTTGCATTAACTAGCCTGCATGTGACCCACTAGTACCGTAAACATAACTCATCAGCTGTTGTTTCGCTGGGCGCTCAGTTACATAACTGAATGCAGGTGGCTAAAATGCTCGATGCGTGCACAAACATGGCGACAAGAAAAGGCACTACTTCACCAGAAGGCTACAAAGAAAATAACACAACATGTGTTTTGAAAGAAATTACAATGAAATCTTACATCACCCAGCTCTACTCGGGATAGAAGCGGCGTACGTTAGCTGTATCACGGCCGTACCGTGAAACAATCGCCTATCTCAGGCATAACATGTATTAGGAGAGAGGGGGGAATAGACAAAAACTCTAAAATACAACTGATAAACAACCACTATTATTAAAAAACAGGAATTCAATAAACTCTAAAGTGAGGAATTATTTAAAGCATGGATCTGAACAAAAAATGAAGGCATCTTGACACAAAAACTAATACCAGAAAAATCACTTCATAACTTTGCTCCTCCTAAAGTAATTTGTGTTCCACAAATTAAAAAATACTTAAGATATCAATAAAGAAAACAATTTTTATTGGGATCACAGATTACCAAGGACCTAAATGAAATTAGTAACTTAAACCAATATACTGGCGGAAATCATCACTTTACAATAATGACTTACTTTTTCATAAAAATAATTGGGCCTCATTTTTTCTTCTTCTTGTATTCCTACTTTTAATGTCCTTCGACTAAAAAACATAAATTTATATTCAATACAATGGTTAACATTTTTCTCAATCTTCTTAGAAGTGTGTATGTGTGTGTCGAAAGATGTGGAAAATACAATAATTGGAACAATCTTATCTTGTGGATTTTTAAGTGGCTCGAAGCTCTTGCCTTGCAGCATGCTGAAGTTGTGAAGGAAGGATTCAGACCAGGAATTGTGGACATCTTAAAATTTGCACCTCATCGAACCTCCAAACAGCCAGCGCCGCTCCAGCCAGCAAGTAGTCGAGTCAAAGCAGGATCCCAAATATTGGAACACCAAAGTACCTACGGCATAACTTAGAAGCATCAATAACACATAAAACAACTTTACACATGACAAAATTTTCAAAACTCCTTTTCAAATATATCTCAGACTGATTGTTGATGGAAAAGACACTGTACCAGACCTATACACAAAACCTTTAAACAATTATCCATTAAACTAAAACAAATTTAACCCTCTGTAACAGTAAGGCTTTTAACTCAAGTTTTGGAACTAAAGGAACTAATCTAGGGTACACTTAAGGATACAATTTATAAGGGTGGGGAAGGATGCGCTATCACACAAGACTTTGTGGCATCCCACACCACGTTGACGACAGTCCATCACCACTTCAGCATCACAGTCCAATAAACACACTGGAGTCGACAGCGTAGCTCGCCAAATACAAATCTTGATGTACATAGCCATAGAAGCGGACTTGACTGGCTAGATGACAGAACAGGGGGCTGAACCAGGAAGACACCTCTGTGGTGGCCAGGTATCCAGCTTCGTCATCTTTTAACTTTCCCAGGGACGGGGTGCCATCCTGGAAGGGCAGACTCGACTGGCTGCAGGTGTAGGTACAAGTAGTGGTGTTGGAGTGGTAGGCCTACTGGGTTACCAGCCAGGAATCCAGCCAAAAGATCTTCTTCGCCCCAATTTCCAGGGCCAATCCAAGTCCCAGGTTCAGTTACAGCCACGGTGGAAATCTCTTGCAGGTAATGAGCCCACGAGCTCACACCACAAAATGAAAGTTCTTTCTGCTATTGGCACAACATACCAACAGCCATCCCTCTTGATTCACCCTAAATGCTGGTCATGAAGCACCAAACTGTTCAAAACTAATCGGTGAGTCTTTTCCTCTCAGCCACTAATTTTCTCATTTACTGTAGAGAGTCCCTTACACACGTCTACAACCGAAACATCACCTTCTGTACAGCAATAGAAGGGAAAAGAAGGACGGATTCCAGCTCCTAACCTCCCACCCATACAAGTTACTATAATCTAAGCAAAGGAAACCAGAAAATCTCTCCTACAAATTAAATAAATATACACCTTTACAGAAAGTTCAAAATTAATGCAACTCAAGTCCTAACTTAATAATTTTCTAAAATTGGTACAGACTTTCCATCATCAACCACAATTTAATTGTTTCATTATTTAGTTAATTTTTTTCAAATTTATTAAAAATGCATTTAATTAGTTGGTCTCCTGGGAAGGAACTGAACCTATAGGCTACCACTGGGTCTCTACTGACAACATAATCTAAGCTGTACTTTGCAGCTTCTCACAATAAATGCCTCCTCATGAGGGCAGAAAACATGGGTGCACTCTCTGACACCTCACATCTCTGTAAAAACATATAACAGCCACACATGCTGTACTCTATGCACATTTCATTTTACAAGTCCTTCCCGGAGCCAAAATGTCTTTACTATTCATTTTATTCATAATTTGATCATACTACATCTTTACTTTTCCTTATGCTTCAATTGAAAATAAAACGAAAATAGGAATTAGTAACTGACAGAAATATGAACTCTTTAAGTTACTGAGTTACGGAAGACAGTACATACAAAAGTTAGATTTCCATAAGTAAAACATAAAACAGAATATAAAAACTTTTAAAATTCCGCCAGATAATTAAACTACAAAAATTATGTACCATCTGGTAAAACAGCTTTTCAAACAAACTTTTAATAAATAATTAATCACAAACAATAGAAGTTGAATTTGCAAAATACAAAATAATCAAATTGTTTTTCAAAAAATAAATTAAGTAAATAAAAGTTGGATGATTACATTACGTGTTTGGCAAAAAATATCTGTCAGAAAGGTTAAAAAAACAATGTGAAGAGAATCTAATCCATTTATGACCATTCCACCGAATCTATAGATGGATATCAGCCCATACAAAATGAAAAACCTAATTATCAGAAGACTATGTGCAGACCTATATAACATGGGTTATGGCAGAACTGACATCAAACAATCGGTTCCCAGGGAAAACTGAAAACTCCTCCTTAAGGCTAATAAAACAAAAATTAGAAAACACACACACAACACTCTGCTGCATGGCAAAAATTAAAAAGTTTAACTAGTTATTCACAATGTTACATAATCTTTCTTATCAACTAGTAGGCCTACTTCAAATAAAATAAAACTTCTTATTTTTCATTTTCTTTCGGGTGTGAGTTGAAAAATCATTCCTAACCTTACCTCTTTAAAAACTTTGTAAATCTTAGCCAAGGGAGAGAAAATCTACGTCGTTTAACACATACGGTAACTGCATTTAGGTAAAATTACCCACAAAAACTCTTATTCACCCCTTTGGGTAAATACTCTCTCACTAACCTATGTGAGGGACACACAAAATGCCTTATCCTAAGGTCAGCTAACAAACACAGATATACACCCTTCCGGGTACAAATTCCCACTAACCTAAATGAGAAAAAACTCAAAATGACTGCACTTGGGGTCAGCCCACATATATAATCTCTAGCTCCGAGAGTATCTACTTGTACTCATACTTACTGACGACACTTCGCCTTCCCACCCACATTGCCTCTAATAACAGCCCTAATGACTGAGGGACAAGAGCTCTAACTGAATGCCACGCCTCAAACATGTATCTTACTGACATGACACAAACAACTACTATTCTCCCTGAAAAGATACTTTTTTTTTCCATAACTCGCCCCATGTTAACTAATTCACTTTCGAAAGAAAATGTCTTTACTTGGTCCCATGATCTCTTGACAACCTAAAATAACAACCGAAACTCAACCGTGGTACTTCGTAAGTACCAATTAACCTCATGTTATTGCACTTCTACAGTTCAAACAAATCGACATTTAAAAAAAAACAATATGTATGTAGCCCTACATACTTTATTTTTAACTTTCTTAATACAATTACTTTCACCTAATTTTTCCTGTTGGCCGCAAACAACGAATCTTCCGCTCCATCATGATGGACTGTAAAACTAGGTCATGTCTCCGGAAATCACCATCTTCTTGTCTCCTGGCGATGTCCCAGGAATGGTTCACATTGCCACCAACACAGCACGGGAAACTGTTAACACTAAAAAATTTTTGAGTCTCTATTCCTTATAAAAACCACTAAAAAAACTTGTACAGCATAACTGTTTATAAATACGTTACAAAACCAATCTTAAAAAAAAAATACTCTTTACGTAGCAGCCAACTGCTGCTGCTCGCACAAAACAAAAATCTCATGGCTTCGTTAAATTGAAAACTAATTTCAACCTTACAATGTTTTGAACCCTTTTTAAAACAATCTTACTAGTTACAACACTACGCAAACAACTCACTGTTACAGTGTAACATACCAAATAATTTTGGACCAAACACTTCACATTTAAAATTCATGATTCATGACCACAACGCCATCTGTCCTGTGCCATGTGAACCTAACTACAAGTGCTGCCACCTGTTGCTGGCGCGGACACTAAAGGGTATGCATGCTATAACCATGCATTGCATTTACAATACATAATTTCAAACAATTATTTTCAGTTACACCTCTTTCAGTAAACTTACTATTTCTTATAATTAACTTACATTATCGCAAACAACCATAACTTACAAGCAGCTATTTTCAATACCTGGAATTTATTTAATAACAACTTATTATCAATTGTTTTTAAGCAAAATATCTCAAATCTTACACAAAACAAACTTGGAAATTTTCATTAAGGTTATCTTTAACAAACTCACTGCTTCCTATGGTAGCAAAGATGTATTTTAAAATATTTTATTTATGAAAAAAAAATTACATTACTGACTAGAAAACGTACGACACTCCGAAACTGTAAACTACCCAGTTAACTTATTACCGTGCCGAAACTATAGCACACACAACATTTCCTACATGGCCTATTTCAGTTTCTTTATATTATTTTAAAACTAACTAATAGAAGAAAACTTAACAACTAAATTTTACGTGTCCATGCCTAGGGCTTACTGAGAGCCACAATCAAAACTTACTAAAAATTACGCTACTATTTCTATACGTTACATAACTTTCTCGTTAATGCCAATTTTTCGTACCACATATGGTACACAAAATAAACAAACACAAACCACATAAAATCAAATCCTCAACAAACTTTAAGTGACAACTGAATCACAACACTTTTCCTGGGCCTAACAAATAATACAAATTACAATTACAAACACCCCCAAGTAATTTGTTTACTTACATTTCGGTGACCTTCCTCTAAACTCAGTTTTACACTTACCTCTTTACGAAATTCAGGAATAAAACCTGCAACACATAGCAAATTAACGGGACCAAAGGGCTTAGAACTTAACTAATTTCCAACCAAGTATTTAACACTAAACGGAACAAGAAATAACATGTTTGTCCAATATACACTAAGCTAATTAAGTTAACTTTAACTGGTAAAATAAGGTTTGTCCTCTGGACAAAATATTTAACTACCCACCGCCTCCACCAACTGTCATGCATCTAGGGTACAGCGGGGATAATTAACAAACAAAAAACCTAACGTGTTCTTTGGGGGTGGGAGGGAAGCCACCCACCATCAAAGAATTACAAATACAATAACCTTTGTTACAAAATCAAACAAACGAGGGACTGTTTCTGCCACGAAGGGAGACACAAACCTTTATCTTTAAAATTCATACCTATTATGGATTTGAATAGCAACTACACATTAAACGCCAGATTACTTTACTTGGGGACACATTACTTTACGTATAGAAAAAGGGGGTGGGGGTGTCAAAGACAAAACTTGGAGACTGACTGACATTACAATAAAGTAAGTATCTCTGAGTGTGACGCTGTGTGACCCTCAACTCAGACCTACATTTCTACTAACACACAATTGGGCTACTAAACTGATCGTGTTTTGTACTCAAGTCCTTGGGGCTTCTTCAACCCCAGCTTCAACGAGCGAATCAACCAGTCGAAGACCAAGTGGTGAAGACGGAAGACGTATGACTAATCTCTTATCCACCCTCTGCCAACTGCTATCTGCCACGAAACATTGCACGACAACTGCTTTTATAAACTCAAGCTCAAAAAAACTTCCTGGACGTTCAAAACGATTGCTCACGTGGCCAAATAAACAGTAAATGTTCAACAGAAACCGACACGAGTGTTGATGTTATTATCCCAGAACATCTGCGCAGAGCTGAAGTACCAACATACGCAATTCCAGGACTGCAAACATCAAGCCAGCCAACTTAAACAGGTTGCTTTCACTGGCTTCTACCATGAAGCATTCAGGGGAAGGGGAAGGGGAAACGAGCTACGTTATCTTTTCTCGACCCGAAAGTGCGATGAACCTAAGTCATCCCAGCTGATGATCAGTGACCTAATCAAAGCGCTTCGCATTAACTAGCCTGTGCGTTATCCATTAGTACCATAAACATAACTCATCAGCTGTTGTTTCGCTGGGCGCTCAACGCAGTGACGTAACTAAATGAAGATGGCCAAAACGCTCAATGTGTGCACAAACACGGCGACAAGAAAAGACACAACTCACAAGAAGGCTACAAAGAAAATTACACAACATGTGTTATGTAAAAAATTACAATGAAATCTTACATCACCCAGCTCTACTCGGGATAGCAGCGGCGTACGTTAGCTGTATCATGGCCATATCGTGAAACAATCGCCTATCTCAGACGTAACATGTTGATGTATTAGGGTGGCAGGGGGAATAGAAAAAAATTCAAAATACAACTGATACAAAGCCGCTATTATTTAAAAAAATGGAAATTCAATAAACTCTAAAGTGAGGAATTATCTAAAGCATGGATCCGAACAAAAAGTGAAGGCATCTTAACAAAAAAAGTAAAACCAGAAAAATCACTTCGTGACAATATTACGGATCACTTTTCGTTAAGTACGTAACAAAAGATTTTGGTTCATAAAATATTGACTGTTAACTATTTGCTGTTAACAAGTCTACTTATATAGAAAATACGTACAGGCATTGCTATACAATTCATAACATACCAAACTACATATAAATGTAAAATTTGTTTTCACTAGTTTTGGGAAATTTACATGAAAGACACCATCTTTATCGTTTCGTAGGTTGTAAGTCCGTACATTTACAAATGCGTTTTTGTGAATTGTAGGATAGAAAATATGTTACACTCCGTGTACTCGTTTCGCTTGCATGTTAAGCATCCAAAATCTTACTTTTCCGTTTCACTGTAGAACGGGCCTTAATACCGAGTCACTTTACGATAGTCTTAGATAATTAAGACGTCCTGTCGTAATTTCGTCTCAAACTTTATTTTATACGTGGTACTTAAAATTTAAAGAAATTTTTTTTAACAAATTTTGTGTCCTTCTCAATAAATTTACCGTGCATTTACTAGAATCAAATGAATTAATCAAAAAGGACGTAAAACAAACTATGCTAGAATACAGATTTAAAGAATAAAGATATTGGTTATATTGAGTTGCAATGTAATACTTATGTTTAAATTTGCTCTGAATCAATTTTTGCTTGTGTTTTTACACAATACTAGATTTAAACCTATTTTTTACAATGTGGGCATGTATAAGTAGTGACTGCGTGTATGTTTTGGCCCGACAGGGAGCAAAACCGGCCTAACCTGCATTTGAATAACATGGCCGCCCCCTCCCCTAACTGTAGCAAGAGCTCTGATTGGCCAAGACGTTGTCTAGGGGTGTGTGTCCTTGGTTGTGATTGGTTGTAGGTGTCTATTGGTACGAACATTACCTAAGTGCCATGAGGTCTGTGATTGGCTGTTAAGCCCCGCCCTGTATGTGGGTATTGATTGTGTGTATGTAGGTGAAGGGTGCAGAGGAGGCAGTGTACAGAGGGGTTGGCAACCCTTTTGGTACAAGTTGTGTCTAAGCACCATGTGGGTATTGATTGTGTGTAGGCGAGGGGTGGGGGAGTCTACAAGATGCATAGCATCTTGAAGACATCTTGAAGAAATCTTCAAGACGTTACTCTTTTGGAGGAAATAGTGTCTAAGCGTCATGTTGGTATTGATTGTTATGATCAAGGGAGGGATGAAGGACTGGAGCTGTCTACAAGATGCATAGCATCTTGAATAAATCTTGAAGATATCTTCAAGAAATCTTAAAAAAAAATAAGTCTTATCACATACTTGTCCCACACTCCTAAGACATATCTCAAGATGCATAGCATATTCAAGGAACCTTCAAGACGTCACAAGAATGATCCTTTTGGCACAAGTTGTGTCTAAACGCCATGTGGGTATTGATTGTGTGTAGGCGAGGGGTGGAGGAATCTACAAGATGCATAGCATCTTGAAGAAATCTTCAAGACGTTACCCATTTGGAGGAAATATTGTCTAAGTGTCATGTGGGTATTGATTGTTATGATCAAGGGAGGGATGGAGGACTGGAGCTGTCTACAAGATGCATAGCATCTTGAAGACATCTTCACGACATCTTCAAGAAAAAATAAAGATTGTGCTAGAAGGCTTAGAACATACTTGTCTCATCCCTTGAGGCGTCTACAACTCCTCATGTGTGTAAGACATATCTCAAGATGCATACCATCTTGAAGACATTTTGACGAAATCTTCATGACGTTACAATAAAAATAAGGATTATTCCATCTCCCCCCTAGTTTTAAGATGCATAGCGTCTCCTTGAGACATCAACCTCATCTCCTGAAAAAGACTGCAAGACGTCTTCAAGACATATATCAGATCCTTGAGACATCTTCAAGACATCTTGATGATGTCTACAAGATGGCGCTAGAGAGCTAGTGTGTGTGCAACACATACGACCCCCCTGTGTATAACAGGCTTGTGATACCCCCTCCAACACTTACCTCCAACAACAGTTCCATCAGCAACACATCCTCCTTCCAGCACACTCACTAATCGAATGAAGAGGGGAGACGGACTTTACTAGTATAAAACCCTGTATGTGGGTGAGGGGTGCGTGTATGTTGGCGAGGAGTACAGGGGAGGCTGTATACAGAGGGGTTGGCGAACCTTTTGGAGGAAATAATGTCTAAGTGCCACATGGGTATTTATTGTTCTGAGCAAGGGAGGGTATACCTCTCCATTTCTCCAACACAATATGTCGATGCTCAAAAGCCATTGCTAATCATTTGGCTGCCATCTCCCGAGGTGAGTACATAATTCTCTCACACACTCTACACCATCATCACCGCAATTTGTTTGTTAAATCAAATGTCATGTTCAGTACACCTGCATCCTAGTGCGCGACAATGCCCCACAGCTTGTTGTACAGAAAACCCCAATATTCTAGCATGCGAAAAATAGCACCCTGGAAGTATATTGTTACAAGTAACGAAAAAGTAAAATATAGAATACCCACAAACAATCACCATGTGAATTTAAAATATAAATTCGTTAAAAAATATATCTAGTTATGTACATGAGGTAGAAAGCCCTTGCCACGACACATCACCGCGAGAATATGTACGTCATAAACGTCAAATCACTATATTACTTTGTATAAAACACAAAAACAGTAGTTAACCAAATCATATTACTAATGTAAAAATATTAAACTATTAAATATAAAACACTCACACACTACTGCAACAAGCTCTGCACGGAAATATCACTCCAAGTAAAATTTACATCTTCATATGCATAATAGTTTACTGTAGTTAATAGGTAAATACACAACGAGGATTCCAGTTGGGTAAATCTTGCCTTTAGTGTACATCTGCAACTCTTTTGTTATGAATCTCGGATTTACGTGGAAGTGCTGCGCAATAAATATCGTTTGAACAAGTTAAACTATCGCACGTAACTTACTAACTTTCGCCCCTAGCAGAGTACCCCATAACTCGGGAGCAAGCAACACCGGAATAAAGGGCGGACAAAACGGGAGATCCCCCGAGAAAACCCACAAATCCGACGACATCATCCAGCGCGTATCCCAAATGCAAAAATCCGGATACCGACCGCACCAGGAAACGAACCCGGATCGCCTTGGTGGGACGAATGGTTTGTCCAGACATCCATCACAACCACACACCTAACTCAAACCATGTGAACACACCAATACTCGAAATGCTTTGCAGTGAATATTAATGTATCTTACGAAACGACGTATCAAGTATTAATTTGGGTATATTAAAAAAAAAAAAAAGATCACACACATCAGTATAAGTCACTCTTATATTTAAAAAAAATTACGCTATCGTATATAAATTACGTTTTTCACTACTTAAGGTGGTCACCTACCCAGACCAACATCCACCGTGCAGAGATTCATCTGTTACTAAATTATTATAAAACTATTCAGTAAGCATCTACTAAGCAAAAAATAATAATATAATATTGTGTAGCCTCATCACTCAGAACTTCTGCTGAATTGTATGACTTACATTCATGCTCCTGGTAAAACAAAGTCCGGAAAATGTTTGTTTTGTACGTGTTTTTTTTTTAGGAACAACAGACTTACTACAAATTAATTAAAAAATACATTGACGCGCACCGTACACCTTCAGTTTCAATGTTAGGTAGACTCATTCTTGATTATATTCTGTCATTGGTAAATAAATATTATAGTAAGATAGGATAAAGCCCACAACTCAAGACCTCTGACTGAATGTCTGCAAAGCACTGCTGTGTGACATGAAGTGAGATCCTATGATGAAGCAACATAAAAAAAATTAATATGAGCGAGGGAACCGGGAGTACACCGAGAAAACCTACCAATCAACATTGAACCTCCTGCATGCGAAACGTCCGTCCTCAACCCAGACGGGAAACGAACCTGGTTCGCCTTTGAGGAAGGCGAGATATCTAACCACTTCTTCAGTTAATTAATGTGCAACTTCAAACTGCGTTACTTACAACGTTTCTAAAGACATATTTTACTCAAATTGCAAGTATTGCGTAGGAGTAGCATATAGTTTATACATTAGTTTTTTTTTAAGATTTAATAAATATAACCTTTAAATACTGGACAAAATAAACCAAATCCGGAAATCATTTTTCCATTGAAAGAATAATACATCACCATGGCTATACACACAAACACACCCACACTCTCTCTCACACATACACACACACACAATGCAGTACTAGTGGTACTTTATGCAAAATAATGACACTGTATTAAGGTAGCCGCAATCCCAAACCGCTGATCAACATGGAGACCTTCATCAACTCTTAACAAGAATAATCCAAAAAGACTCAACGCGCATGAGGAATATCTATGCACGAATAACATGCACTGCATGTTACACACGTGTATACTATTTTCAGTTGTACTACTAATGCAAACTTATTTTCTAACAACCGAAATTGCTTTGTTTTAAATATTTGTCGATCCAGTACAATTGCAAAATTTTTTGAAAGGTTCGTGTAGGATACACCTTTAACATAATATAACATCATGAAATGATATTGTCACCATTGAACCTCCTATAGAGACGAGTTGGCGAGAAGTCAGAACAACAGTTCACTTACTTGAGTGTAGGGTGAGGCGCGATGTGTTGCTCTTAGCATCTGCAGTACTAGACCTCTATCAGGTATATACATCCACCTAGACGGTCACCTTAAGAAGATGGTCAGTACTATATTACCTGTTAACAATTTCCACACTACCGAACCTTCCTGTCGCACGCAGTAGTGGTGAGAAACAAGGTAAGAAGACTTTATAGATAGTTAGAGACAACAATGTATAACCAGGTAAGGACGCAGGAGAAGAATCGACTCTAACCTTTTCATCAATCCAGCATTCGCTTGGAGCGATTTCGGAAATCCATGGAAAAACTAAACCAGGAAGTTTTTTTAGTGGGGAATCGAACCTAGTTATAGTCAACCAAGGTTTGACAGCGAAATTTCTCAACTCGCGAGAAAAGTAAACATATCCTGTGACATCACCTTGAAGAAAATACTCACAGATATAATTTCGCATAACACATCCATAGCATAGACATCCTTTAGTACTACTACTGCCATTACTATTGCTATTATTCTTGCCTTAAGGACACAGCCTGATTGTCTCTGTTTTCCGCGTTTAAGGTTCAGATACGAAAAAAACAGTAGAAACCACTCTGAACACATCGGCCTAATCTACCATCAACCCTATGCGAAAGGCTTGCAGGGTTTCCATTGGATTGCTGGAACTATGAGTGAAGCTCATGTAATTCGTTTCATAACAATGTGAACAGTGTACGTGGTGACATTGCTGTGAGAAACGCTTGTTTAAATTCATGTTGAGCGCCCCAGTTTCAATACGAGTGATTTTTTTGCAAATACTTACTTTTTTATTTTATTAATTTTGTGTATGATTTAT
>PNEQ01006302.1:0-15367 GCA_003012365.1 Medauroidea extradentata
CATGGCCTCGCAGTATGCCAACTAGCCAGATACTAGCAATAATGTTTGCAGAATACGATAAATCGATTTCCATAGACAATAATGTATAGGTTACTCTAAAATTTGAACGAAACAGTGAAATACAGTTGCGCCATTAACAAATTAACAAAGTTTCGACCCTATTCACCCCATAGGCCCTATTCACCCCATTCTACGGTATTACTTTTTTTGTACGCTGATATGCTATGATGCATTTCCCTAGAGTCACTTGTATTTTCTAAAGCTCGCCTCCCTTCTAGTTACTGTGCGTAATTAACCTAACCTCTAAACACGTGTTGCCGCCTAGGTAAAATGTTGTAATCAATATATTATTTACCGGAATATTATGAATGCCCTGAGAGTCCACGTAATAATGTTCAATATTGTTTACTTACGAAAATGCAAGTAATACTAGTATCCACTGAATCACAAGTGCCACTGGTTATTTGTTTACTAACCCCGTCATGGCCGGCACTCAAAACAAGGTCCTGATGAACTTTCCTACAGGAAATATTACAAATATACAATGAAGTGTAAATAAGTGTTGGAAGTGTATGTAATAATTATTATCTAATATTGTTAATTTTCTGTGCTATAATTTTGACGGTAATTACAGCAACACGTAACTTTTCTATACCTTTTGTTTTGGGAGGGAGGGAAGCATGAATTGTAAGTGTGGTAGGCCTGCAGCTGCAGACTACCGAGTAGGCTAGTCGGCCATATTGGACCACCTGCTTAATGGGACTTCCACCACCTCGGACGGGTACAAAAGGCGCTTTTCACCTATTGCCGAGTAGTAGTCTAGGAATTTGCTCCCATCGAGCAGTCTAGGCACTCCTCCCTCTACCTAGGGTTGCAGGCTGATATTGGCCACCTAAGCCCACCCTCCTTCTCCTTATTTCTACCCACGCCTTACCAGAGGAGTGCATAACCCGTTCATCCTAGCCATGCGCATATTTCTGAGCACACCATTAAGGTACTGTGTAATCTCTAACCACCGAGCGCCAGACATATAACTTCCATTGGGAACTGACAGTCAGTATTTCCGAGGCTCCTGAACTGTACTGTGCATAAGTGTGAACCATCTGTTGTAACAGAATTTTTGTAGCATATGTAATTCAGTTAACTACGCAATTGTATCCTAGTATTATTCTCCAGGCACATATCCGTGCAATCGCGGTATTGCTAAACAGCACATTGTGTCGCCTGTCTTATGTATATAACTCATTTTGCACCACGTGCTCAAGGCATAAATCTGTGGTAATTGTATGCAACCCAGACTTGTAAATAAGTTTAATTTTGTGCTCCAAATTCAAGTGAATTTAAATAGTGTGAATTTTATAAAATACAACTGCCACGCCAACTCTAAACAGAGACGTGCTCTTGTTATTTCTTTAAACTTAACAACTGCGATATATCTCTCAAACTTGGCCTTATGTCATAGCTGTCTATCCATATCATGCCAGAAGAGGTGGAAGCTTTCGAGAGCCCACGTCAGCAGACCGCCCAGGAGTGCAAGCGGCGCGTCCAAAAGCCAGAGGCTCTTCCACAGGGGCTGATCCCCTCGCCTCAAAAGCTACCAGGGCCAGAGCCCACCCTCGAGGATCTACGCCAGGAGTTTCTAGCGTGCACTGGGAGACCTCCGCGCCCCCACGGCCAAATACGCTTCAGTAAGATACTGAGGGAAATACAGAGGGCTACCCTGCCCCTACTTAGTCCAATAAAGACACTACCGTGCCCTACTCTACTATTTAAATGCATCCTCCAGCTTATAAGGGAGGACCAACATCTGTTCAAACCAAAGGGCAACATCTCCAAGCGCAAGCATCAGTCGTCGAGACAGTTATTTTGAGGTGAGTGGATTTAAACCTCTCCCCCCCTCATTTTTAAAGGGATGTTGACGTCTCCCTCTAGAAAATCGTCAGGTGCGTTACATGCAGGCCCGGGGACACGACACGCTCCCTGCTCCATACAAGGCTCGTTACCGTCCCAGCTCGAGCTAGCTGATACAACACCCGAAAACTAGGGGGAGCGTGGGGCACGAAAGGACCAAGACTGTAGGGCCGAGCTTAGCCCACTGCACCCCTGAGAGAAGTAAAAGAAATATTCAAAGTCATCTGTAAACTTTGTGGCGCCCAGTACCCATTCAGGATGAGTAATATTGAAGGAGCCAATCTGCTGCCTTGCATTGTGAAAGATTGTGACCTGAAGGGGATCAATCGAATTACCTGTGCTCGTTGTGGACATGACTATCACCTCACGTGCCTAGGTTGGGCAGACGTCCCCAAGAATTTAGAAGGTCTGGAATACAGATGTGCCGACTGTTGGCAAAAGCAGAAAAGATGCGCTTCCGCTCAGTGCCAGGGTCTGGGCACATACCAGATTCAATGCGTAACTTGTCCGCTAATTTATCATTACGTATGCTTACGATGGGTCGATGAACCCCGCGATTTCCAGGGGCTATCCTTCCGCTGCCAGGTTTACAAAATTGCCGCCGCCGACAAAGTGCATGAGCACCAAAACCACAGAGTAAACTCCCCCCCCCCCCAGCCATTAGAAGTACGGGGCCACCTCTACTTCCTCAGTTCATGGACAAGTCACAAGAGAACCCGACCAGCTTCTTTCAAGTTGTGTGAGGAAGAGCTAAAAGCCAGTGGGATGTCGTCGAAACACTGGGCTCAGCACACACACACCCAGCCGAAAGGCGATGCCGCTAGATGGTAGGAGCAATATGGCGAGTATGTAAGCTGAAGGGGTGCAATTCAGGGAGGCTCACATCACGATTCTTGGGAGCAGACGTCTTAAACAAGCTCTCCCGAGACTTGTATAGTGTCACTCAGAGTCCCAGGGAAGATGCCGAAACTTTTATTCGCCGAAAGGCCCAGATGTTCTGTCGGGTGTACAGCATTTGGCTATAGAAGGATTTTGGTACATGTTGGTTGTGTAGTTTCTATTTTTTCTTTTATTTTCATTGTTACTAATTTATAATTGGCATGTTAAATTATTGTAATTTGTAGGTTTTAAATTTGTTTTGGTTAAGTAATGAATGCCTCAGATAGATAACTTTGTGTCTCTGTGGAGGTTAGTACACATCCAGTAATATTATTTTTTTGTTTATTTATTCTTGTAGACTCTTGTAATAAATTTTCTTTTATTTTTAGGTTTAGTTTTGTTTTACGTTTAGTTAGTTACTGCAATTTTGGATGATTTGTTTTTTTTACTGTCATCGCAGATAATCTCTGACCCAAACAGCTTATTCGGGTCACGCACGATGCTTTAAATGCGGCAATAATCGTGTGTGTGGGTGGAGATTATCTCTATGCTGGGTTTGACGAAGAGATGAACGTTTAAATTTTGCTCGCTGGCAAGTATTTCGTA
Source organism: Medauroidea extradentata (assembly GCA_003012365.1). NCBI lineage: Eukaryota > Metazoa > Arthropoda > Insecta > Phasmatodea > Phasmatidae > Medauroidea > Medauroidea extradentata. The sequence continues at coordinate 3,397 of PNEQ01006302.1, forward strand.
GCCAGTGACAACGTAATTTTTTTGTAGATTTTTTCTAGAGCCCCAGTAATGTATTTTAAGTAGGGAAATCGCGGGTGTGATTGAAAAAACCAGATGATTTCGAACTCATAATTAATTTTGGTGTTGAAAAACTAACGTCTCGGCAAACAAGATGATGCCATGCATGAAGAAAAATTTGTGCTTAAAGGCCTTACATTGTAAATTGACGTTTGTGGACAAATTTTCGCTGCCTAAATGTCTTGACCAAAAGCTGCAGGAATTCGTTTGAAACGTGCCACAATGTTTTTTTTTTTTCACCAGTTTCAGATGTTTCGTAATTTTCCTTTTTCTTACTAGGACTTGAAAGTAATCTCAGTAGTCCTGAGGAATGTTTTTCATCTCTACCACATTTTTTTTAATACAAAATTTTGAGCTAGTTGGAGGCACAATATTTTTTTTCTGGTTAAATTCCAATATTTTCTATCATGGAGAAATGATGGGGTTTTCCAAGGTCTTATCAACTTGTGATAATTAAAGCTTCCTTATTTATAGTTTAATTAAAATATAGAGAATATGTACATAAATTTTTTTGGATAAATTTTAGTAATGTAAGTATGTGTTAGTTACAGTCAACTCCAGATTTAACGACCCTTCACGGTTTCCGAGAATAGGATCGTTATTAGAATTTTTAGAAATTATCGGCGATCCTTGACCTCTAAAATGTCGACATTTACCAGTTTTTATCGTTGGATTGGCGTTCATTCGTCTTTGCCGCAAAAGTTTACGTGCTTTTATAAAATTATACACATTTGTTTTGAAAAGCAAACACGTTATTTTTAAAAGTACATATGCCACTGAAGCGGATCTACGACCTTTGTTTACTTTAATATAAATCATAAACGTTGCCGATAACGTAAATTCTTGCGCCCGTAACGTCCATTTTGGGATGTCATTTTCAAGAATGCCGCAATAAAGTTTATTGAAATAGTTATTTTTTTCAGTAGAGTGAAGTATTTTGAATAAATAGATACACTGGATGCAGATATATGACCTTTCTTTGGATCAAAATTAAGCAAAAACATCGCAGGCAATATAGATTTGTGCAACCGCAACTACTGTTCTTGTAAGTTATTTGCAAGAATACCGCAACAAGGTTTATTGAAATAGTAATATTTTTCAGTAGAGTGAAGTATTTTGAATAAATAGATACAATGGAGAGGATATATGACCTTTCTTTGGCTCAAAATTAAGCAATAACGTCGCAGGCAATATAGATTCTTGCACCCGCAACGACAGTTTTTTGAAAGTTATTTGCAAGAAAGCCACAATAAAGTTTATTGAAGTAGTAATATTTTTCAATTGAATGGCATATTTTGAATAAATGATACCCTGTATGTGCATACATGACCTTTCTGTAGCTCAACATCAAGCATGAATTCATGATATTGAAACATGAATATCGTCGGCAACGTAAATTAAGTGCCAGCAATGTCGGCATTTTGATACTATTTACAATGTACTATCGCAATGTTCAATAGGCACATATGTCATGGTTGACATCTAAGACTTTTCTTCGACATATTAGGCCCAAACATATGTTTTGAGAAAGCTGTTTGCATCCTGGGATCTTGTCTTGGCAATGAGCGACCACACACAGAAACACACACGTGTGCGCAAGTACCTATCTGGAAACTGGTTTGTTCAAAAACAACATACACGACGTGTCTAACGTATGTCACTTGTGCCACTTATGACCACTACCTAGTCACAGCTCCTGACGCTCGCTCAGCAGATGGGACGTGATAATAACACTACTCCCTTTGTTTTGCAGTTCAATTTCTCGCTTCTCTAGCTCGGCTGGCCCTGTGAAAATAATCTGCTTGCATAATGCATCTACTATATGCACGAGTTTTTTTACACGCTTCACCAATGTGCATGGAGAGGAATTTATTACTCAGTTTCAATTTGCTCTCCAACAGTAAATAATTACAAACATTGAGATGTTGATCATTGTTAATAAACTTGGATAACACATTCACAGAACAACTTTAAACCTGCACAATGCTGGGGAAAGAGGCGGTTGGGTCGTCGACTGGCCGGGGGATGGGAAAGGGCATTCGGGCCGGCCAGCTGACCATCACGTCACGCGGGAGGAAGGGACAGCAACATATATTTTAAGAACAAACACGCCGTGTGTTGCGGTACAGTTTTCGAGAAACAGCTGCAACCATTTGCGGCCATAATAAAATAATGTAACGCCTTTTTCTGCTATTTTCTTTGAATTAAAATTTTTTAAGCTATTTTTTTTTTTAAATTTTCCACGGTTCCTGGAAAAAGGGTTGTTACTTCGGGAGGGTTGTTATTCCCGGGGTCGTATAGACAAGAGTTTACCATACTTCTATTTTTTTTTTCTTTTCCACCGAGTCAACATATTTTATTCTGTTTTTCTTTTGTTAACGTATCAGTAAATCTACAATTTAATTTTAATTAGAAATGTTTTATTTCTTCGGAAATAGTTGTCGATAACACCAGAATTGAGTACTGTAGTCTTTGATATTTCGTACATGGTACACAGACACTATATTCCAGTACATACTGTAAACTAGAGGTGCACCTGACAACAACGAGGAACCAAACATCCCGGTCATACTTGAAGTAATGCAACCCTCACTCAGGTCGTTCCTTCGCAACCCACGACTATCGAGGAAATTATCGAGTGAACCAAAACATTAGAGCTCGACCAGCCCGCATGCTTAGGGAACGTACCTGCCCAGGGACCTTCAAAGATGACCAACCTCAATTCTAATTAAGACAAAACTCCACCGCCTTCTCGGCCCCACCTACCACGCTGCTGGTATTGCCCAGGATATCACCTTCATCGAGACTGCGAGGTGTATCAGGCCCGGCAAGCACAATATTGAAACCAGCAAGAGAAGCAGGGACCCCCAGGCCCGGCGGGAAACGCCAGGGCCAGGAACATGACGAGACCCTCCAACCAGGCCCACAACCCAGGGTCTACGGCTGTATGTGTGTGCAAGACGAGACCGGACTCGGGACATGCTGTGATGTGGCAGAAAGTGTTTAGCGATTGTAATAAAGTGATGTCGTGAACAGTGAATTAGTTGTGATTGCTGGAAAGGTAACAAACGTTACAATACGACTGCTCCACCTTGCCTGAAAATGTTTCATACCTAGAGATGATGCTTTTGCATACTGTGCAGCATAGTAACATGTAAAAAAATTGCAATGCTGCCATTTTAGTGCGTAGCACGTTTTTAAAGAAAATCAGTTTTCGCTATGTGTTACACTCCTCCACCAGTTATCCGGCATTCAGTTATCTGGTACTTCAGTTATCCGGCACGCATCAGCCGGCAATTTTTTTATAATTGTTTTTATTTATTTATTTATTTATTTTTTTTTTTTTTAATGTTTAAAAAATTTATTTATGTTCTCCCAGTTAGCAGCCGAGGATATTAGAAATGTATACATAAATACATGAAAAAAATATTTCTGTCGGAATTGTTTATTTAAAAACAACCATGCCTTGTCCGGGACTCAAACCCAGAACCCTTCATACAGAGAACCGGTGCACAACCCACAGTGGCACGGACGTCGGCGTGATGCAGGCAGGCGGGTGGCTGAGCAGTAGAGCGCCGGTGTGCTGTGACTATCCTCCTCTAAACGATAAGGGCCATGCAGTTACATAATCGCCTTCCCAGCTGCCCTGCCCTAGACGAGTAGGTAAATCCCCGCGCACTAAGACCCGCATATCTCTCGCGTAATGAAGCAGTCTGTCGGAAGGTCGGATATCGGGCGATGAAGTAACTGCGGAGCTTACTCACACAATTATGTAAATTTGAGTAGTTTTTGTGTTGTGCTGCACGATGGTTACTAAAATGGCAAATGTCAGTTCTGGTTCTATCGAAAAACAAATAAAGATTGTGTTGTCTATCAAAGATAAAATTGTCATTAAAAAAATTTGACGGTGGTGCTTCTGTGAAAGTTTAAATCACAGAAATACTGTAGCTGAGATAAAGAAAATATATAATCTACGTGATGTGATTTGGGCACCTACTAGAGCTTGGGACAGCATACCCAACTCAGTTTTGCACAAGGTTTGGCATAACCTGTGGCCAATCTTAACATTTGGAGACGTCACCAACGACGAAGAAAGTGAAATTGATGATTCCAGAGGTTTTAAAACAACAGTAAACACGCTGTTGCAGTATGCCAGATATATTACCAACCTTGAAGTTTATGAATTAGGCCTACATGATGAAAATGTTAAGGAATGGCTTCAAGTTGACATTGACGTTCCCGTTTTTCATCACTTCACTGACCAGGAAATCATTGAATCTGTTACAAGCGTGACAAACAAAGATGATGATGATGACAGTGTCAGTGATGAGGAAGAAAAACCAGCGGCGAAAATCACGCAAGATGAGTGTCTTTATCATGTAGAGCACTTAATAACTGGCCTGCAGCAGCGAAGCTATTTCTCTGAGCAACAAATCATGTCCTTGTACATGATTCAGAAGCTGTTAATAAATGAGAGGCAAGATACTTAAAACAACAATGTTTCACGGATATGTTTACGAAATTGCCAGCCTCTACAAATACGCGCACTGAAGCAAGTGATGCAACACCCGGCATGGCATGAGCGGCATGGCAACACCGAGCATAAGTGGCTTGACAAGCGACTTGTACGACATAAGTGACAGTGATTAGGCCGGTAAATAAACAGGAGCCATTGGCAAACTTTAGTAAACTCGGAATGTTGACTTTGTTTGCGTATTACATACATACCTATTGCTGTGTAAAAATTTCATAAGTAACTTAGTGTATGTAACTTATAAATTGTACATTATTAAGGGTGTACAGTTAGTAGAAATAACTTAACATCGTAATTAATAGAAAAATATGTGTAAAATCTACAGACAAGTTGCAGTTAGTTGAGGTAAAGAAGGAAACTGCTGTTGCTGCACGCGGCCAGTCACAGTTGGTCTATGAGTCAGCGAGCGCAGAGCAACCACTCAGGACGAGACAGTCGCGCACGGGTAGAGGGGGGAGGGAAAGCAGCTGATGGTCGCACAGGTACTGCCTGCATCTTTTTAGTACGTAGTAGGTAGTATTTACATTTATGATTTTATGCGTGTTCAAACTATTTTTCACTGTATTTTAATAATAATTAATAGCATCTGAACTAAAAGTATAGCATTACACTATTTTTGGTACAATTACTGTATTTATCAAAATTATTATCTTTTGTTTATTTTTCCCTTCAGTTATCCGGTAAATTCAAATATTTGGCACACATCGTCCCCCGAACATAACGGATAAGCGGTGGAGGAGTGTACTAGTTAAGTCTAACATTACATTAAAATACATATAGGGTTATTTATGCACATGGATAATTAAGAAAATTACACATCTTGTAAAACTAATGTTTAAGCTGTAGTAATATGCACTTTCTGAAAGTAAAAAAAATTTTAGATGATCCGGATTAATTTTCTTCACCTGTCAACTATGCTCGGCAGTCAACTACGCTCGGCAGTCAACTACGCTCGGCAGTCAACTACGCTCGGCAGTCAACTACTCTCGGCAGTCAACTACGCTCGGCAGTCAACTACTCTCGGCAGTCAACTACGCTCGGCAGTCAACAACTTTACCAACTACACCAGCATTACCACGGGAAATTTGTTTTGTAGTTAGTTTACTAGGGCTGATGTAACATTGTGTGTATTTTTTCACTTTTGTCCATCATAATTTAATTTATGGTTTAGATAATTACTTTTCGATGTTTGGTAAATAATATTGTGCATCAGCAATTGTAGTTGTAAGCAATTCTGGTGAAAAATCTACACAGAAATTAGCAATTTTATCGAGTGCTTGCTTCTATTTTTTTGCCTAGCAACAGGGTCCTCAAAAAATCGTCAGACCCATACACGCTGTGTAGCATTGGATATGCAAAATTTGCCCACTAATGTGGTAATGCTGTATTAGAAATAGTGTGGGATGGCTTTTTACAAGAACGTGATCTCTTATCCATAAAAAGTCTACAGGTTTGTCTTGAGAATGGTCATGAATGCCATCCCAAGTGTGTTAAAATTTAGTCCAATGGGGAGGAGGGGAACTGACCTTACTTGTAAAAGTGTCATGTTTGCAAATTAACTAGAAATATGGCAATTAAATTAATCATCTACGAGTTTCTAAAAGGTATGAAATATTTTATTAATGAGATAAATTACTCGGATAAAAAGACAATTTTGTTTAGCCTAGCATTTATTATGTTATGCTTCAAGTGTTAAAACTCAATTAATTTATGTGATATCTTAATATTGTACCTGTATGTATTTACTCAAATAAACCATGTACAATTTTCTTTTAAATTAAAGCTGAAAATGCTTGGGCCTTGGCTTGCTAAAAACCATTCAAAAGTTGAGAAATAATAATGGAATTCCATTACAATCGAGTTGGTTAGGCTATACAGTGGAACCTCTATCCATTGTTTCTCAGGGGACTGACAAAACATTTCAATACATGCAGACATTCAATGGACGTAATCTTGAAATGCAGACAAATAAAAAATGGGACCACAGAATGTGTTCCATAGATGCGGGCATTAAATACAAAGAGGTTACACAGTAGTATGAAGAAGGCACATCTGACATCAGACTCACTACGCTGTACAGTGGTTGCACACAGTACAGTGGCAAATTCTAAAGAAGCTGCGAAACACTATGCACTATTTTCTTAGGATCAGTACAGTCCATTGCCGCAGTGTGTAGAGTGGGTATCTAGATGTTCATTCGCTTGCCAGGTCTATAAGAACAGAACTAGGATCTAGGTGCACCATCACACTTAAGCTTGCCGGGGACTTATGTTGTGATTGGGAAGTTGTTATTCATACTTCAGGGTTATCATTTCAGTTTTGTGAGGGAGGAAATTAATTGTGGAGTGTAGAACATTGTGTAGCTCAATGTTTGTAACGTTAAGGAAATATGTTGACGTTAAGTGCCGTACAGACTTATCCGATATAATTTTATTCAGATGACAGCACACTTTAAATGTGTAAATTCATGTCAGAAACTAATAAAAGTCCAAAAACTCTACAGGTCATCAATAATCGTAGCACAAAAATATGGTGTGAAGGTGTGTCACATGGCAATGGCAGAAGGTCCTAGGATAAATAAGAGGTGGTGGAGCCACAACAGAAAGATGTTAAATGGTTGCTTTATGTGGTCATTAAACTTGCTCCAAGTATCCTTCACAAAATCTTGCCAGTACACGTCTTCTCATAAAAAACAATTTTTCGTGGAATGTTTTTGCTTTATTTCTTGTAGGTTTTGCAACAATGTTCTTGATATTACTGTCCTCGCTATTGTACAAGACGGTAATGTAGTACTGAGATTGCATAAGACTAAACTTTTTGACAATTCACTTCTCCTTACACCATGCTTGCTATAGCTTACCCAGTTTCTTATGCTGTTACCACCACTGGATTGCGTAAAGTTAACTGGGGTTCCAAACTCTAGCACTAGGCCTTCATTGTGTTCCCAGGACACTACCACACTTCCACTGGCAGGAAAGAATTAGGGGCATCAATATAATTGATCTCCTTGCCACTATAAAGTAACACTACTGTCTATCCCATGTAAAAATTCTGTATTTTGACAGCCGATGCTACCAATATTTTTAACACGTGCCAAACACGTGGCAGAATAACATACCGTTTAAAACAACAGGACGTGATCGTATGACCTGATGAAGCAATAGTAGCAGCCCTGGTCAACAAATCTGTTGACTTCCATCGCCGACATTGAAAGTAGTGTGTAATATACGTGAAAAATAAGTAAGCATTTTGGAGGAACCGTAATATATTAACACGGTTATGTATCCAGCATTAGTCAGTTAACTATTTTATTCTATTTGAACTGCGTGATTTCTATAACTATTTTACAAACAACTGCACCATTATCAACGGACCTGTACCATCAACCAAAACAGAGGACGCCATTATGTAAGCTACTCGTGTGTTCGTGTGCGTTTGTGATTATGTTCTTTCTTTTAAAGTGTTATTATAAATTCTGAGCATATTTAATATATTACAGTGCAGGAATTAAAATACACGGCCTGTAATCGCCAACGACAACGGGATATTTTAAGACGTGTTCCGGAAGAGGGAACTGGAAAAACGTTCAGTTTCAGCATCGTGGCATGTCTACAAAAAAACAATCTCTAAATAAGAAGCAGGTAATCCATCCAGAGAAAAGTGCTACAGACAATGAAAAAAAAATTTACCAACCTTTTATTTTAACGGCATTTGTGTTATATTTGTACGGTTCTTGTTGTGGGCGTATATGTAAACATGATTTTTCAAATCACAGACTCAATAAATTATTTTTGTACGAAAAAATTAGTGTTTTTATATGCATGGCAAGTAAGTGGTACCATTTAATATGAAGTCCACGTGAGATTTTGTGCCTGTCAGCTGCAAAAGTGTTGGCCTACATGTTATCAAAAGAAAAGGTCATAAAACTTAATCCTACGTATTTCCCGGCCATTAAAGTGTAGGCTACCTATGTATTTAATCATATGTGTTACCAAAAGATTTAAAGCTGATTTGGGGAAATTAGTCCTACCAATGTTTGTTTATTACTTACGCTTTTTGTTAATATATTCCGTTTATGCTATGTAGTCTACAAAAAATATTTTGACAAGTTTTTTTTTATAAGTAGCACACGACTTTGATAATAACACAGATAATTCGAAGGTAGGCTCTATACACAAAGGTAAGTTTTTTCGATAATCTGCTACATGAAACTTAAACTACTACTTTATGATTTTATAGTGCAGAACCAAATTGAAGGTAACAAGAAAAATAATTGAATTAATGCTTTGATGTATTATTATATTTATATATGTATATATATTTATTTTAGTTTAAAGATGTTTGTTTGCACTGTAGTATGCTCTTGCAACTTCAGTTTGTTATAACCAAATAAGCTACTATTTATTATTTAAACTTTTTAGGTGTCAAGTTGAAATTAAAAAATAGATAAGTTACCCATACAAGGTTTTTTTTTTGTAATTCCCTTTAATGTTACAATTTTGAACATGCCTAGGAAAATATACAATAAATGATGTAAAATTTTGAGTTATATTAACTGAACTACTGAAGAGTATGCTATCCATTGCTACAATATGAAATAATTTTCCATTAAAATTGCCCACACCTAACCCTAGTAAGACTTTTATGCAGCCAGTATTGAAAACAAAGTACCTTACTTGTCTGAGATCTAAAAATAACCAACAGAAAATCACAACACACTTTGGATTCTGTTGCAATAATACTATACCTTAACTGTTGACATGTTTTTATTGTCAGCTGGAAAGCACATGGTGATGGAAGGATACATAATGTTTTTGTTTACATTGTCCTACTTTTTTTGGTCTGTCAAATACAGTGAAACCTTGTTAATACAAACCCTGTTAATACAAAATTCTCATTACTACGAAGTGGTTTTCTTTCCCCTTGTAATATAATGATAAATTAAATATTAACTTAAATGTTCAATAAAAATTTCCCTTATACTGTACATAAAACAGTGTGAGAACTAGTTCAATGGTTAAAGGAAGTCATGATGGTTTGAAAGTTTATATTTTGGGACTAAACATCCTGAAAATATGTAAACATAATTTTTTGAGTTTTTGCAAACACCTGTTAATACAAACCTCATTATAACAAACTGTAAAAATGTAGGTCCCTTCAGGTTTGTATTAATGAGGTTCCACTGTAATGGAATTCTTATATGGTATGGACAGTAGCAGCCATACTCATTGCACATTAAAACTTACATTTTCTCCTCCACGTGGTTGCCTTACCAGTTCTCGCACAGAGAAATAAATTATTAGTTGATAGCACACAATATTTTCCATCAGTAAGCCCTCATCCATTCACATCACCATGGGCGTCGCAACTAGGGGGGGGGGGACACGTCCCCCCAATAATAAGAGTCTTCAATTTCATCCCCTCCAATAATATATTTAGTTTCATAGTAGTTTTAAACATTATTTCTGTGATGTAACCCATATGTTGAGCATGGTGCATATAATCCAATCGTGTTAATGTTAGCTATTTTTAATTCGATGTTCGTGTAAAACACACACACAAATGCTCGGTTATTTGGTACCAGTAAAGTTGATGGGGAATTAGGTGAAGTAATTTTAAGTTGTAATGTCTTACTACGTGTACAGCGACGAAATTTTTGCATTGTTTGAAGAAAAAACTAGTCCCCATGACAGTCACCTGTTTTCGTGTTGATTTTGTCTTCTATGCCTGACTACCCACTTCTCAGTCCATTCTTCTTCTCGAGGTAAACGAAAGTAGCGAATATCTGACGTATTTCTGCTATTATTGTTACAGCCGTAGACTGAACAATGTGTCATTTTGTGTTTGTACAAAGCGAGTGCACATCAGCTTCGTACTGTGTAACCCTAACTGGGTGAGTAAGGGCTCCGTGACGTCATACCTAGGGCCGGCTGCGGGTCGGGGTAGGGGGAAGATGCGCACGCGCTTGTCGCCACTCGCCAGTGTGTCACCGTACTTCATTGTTGGTTGTTGAGTGGCGAGTTGGAGCTGGGTGCGCATGCTTCGTCAGTTGTCATCGAGGCACTGGCACAAAATATGAAGCGTCCAGTATCACAAGGGAAAATTACTGCTTTCTTCAGTAAGAAATATGAAAAAGAAGTTCAAATCTTACATTCTGGTAAGTAAAAGTGAAATTGTTATTTGTTAACGAGTAATTTTTGGTAGCCTACTGTATTTTATTTTATTTTATGACTGATTCCTGCCCTGGTATCGCATGTCGTTGGAAAAGTCAATTAGTGCATACAAAACGTGTCGCTGATCAACTTGAGATAGAGCTAGCTATGAAAGGGACAATATCAGTGGCGGTGCGTAAGGCCGTGCTCTCGTGCTTTAGCACTGAGTAAAATTAAAATTTTACAAAGTTATTGTGTACTTGGTAATTTTATTAAATTTCAGGTAATGCGCCGCGATTTATACTTGTAACCTTTCTTAATAAGAGATCGACTGCTTTGCGCTAAGTTTCACAGGCGAACGGAGTTTTCTCAAGTAATTTCGTTCGTGTAAGCCGCTCTTTACTATGGTGTAAACCTGGCTCGGTGCTCCCACGGACTAGCGCACGGTTGTCACTCCTCTTTCCTACCCCCTGTCCCAGCCAGAGGCGTAGAGAGATGCGGGAACCTCGCCTTGCTCCGTGCAATGAGCAGAGTAGCCCTGCTAGCTACTGCGCAAGCGCGCGACAGTTACGTCAGCGCGTGGACAATGATGGCCGCTCGCGTCGCGCACGTGTTCGTACATTGCAGACTTGTATACAAAGTGATTTTCGGTGTCGCGTGGACGTGTAGCTGACTTAGAATAACTTTTATGAATAGTACTTTACTATGTATTATTATTGTAAGTTGCGGGTGTGAGTGACGTGATACTGTGCATAAATAATGAACTGCCATAGAATCTATGTTATTAGTCTTTGACGCAATGGATACATTACCGACGCCTTATGATGGGGATAATTTGGTAAGTCGAATTTTACAATATTGATTCATTTTATGCAAATTCTGTGTTGCTTGATCGTAGGCGGAAACGTATTTTAAAGTTTGTGTCCGTGGTTTATTAGTGGCAGGTTTGTTTTGTGAACGTGGCGTGGTACGAACTGAACACATTTACTTACGTGTTTCGTACTATAATTGTAATCACAAATATGGTATACCTAAGGCCTAGCTGATAATAAAACGAGCTGTGCAGTATATGTGTTGATTTTAGAGTGGACAAGCACATGAAACGTCTTGTTTTCATAATTGAAGAAGTTGTTAACTTATAGTTTTCGGAATATTTATTTAATCGTATCAAAATGATATGCCGATGCGGGGCTGAAGATATGCATAGGCCTACTTCGCATGTGTTATA
>PNEQ01006303.1:0-15367 GCA_003012365.1 Medauroidea extradentata
TTATTTTGTCTTTTGAGATTATTTATAGTTTCCTGCCTTATTTTAATGTACATAAAGCAATATACTTAACAGTCAAAGTTTGTGGATAGCATCTAACTCAAAAGGTAACACTTCAGGTTACAATTAATTATATATATATATATATATATATATATATATATATATATATATATATATATATATTTTTTTTTTTTTTTTTGTTTATTATTCTAGACAAGGTGGTTTTTAAAACTGCTCAGTTTACCATGAACGGTCTATACGTATTCTCAAGACCCATCTATTCGTTCACTATCTTCTGTTCCAGTGAGTATCAGACAGTGAATAGACAGGGCTTAAGTATGCACATGACAATATGCAGATCATTGCACTCACGAAAAAATAATTTTCCATTTTAAAATTCTCAATAATATCACAAGGTAACGTAAATTAATGAGCAAAGGAAAAAAAATTAATTTCCTCTAAGGATTGTCGGTTTGTTTTGGATTGCAGGTTTCAAATGCTGTATAAAGGAGTTGATAGTTACGATTTGGTGTATTTTCGTAAACACCACAAAACAAGTAATCAGTGTATATGAGTGTATCAGAATCGGATTCTCATGAAAAAAAGAAATGAGTTGGAAGACTGTGTCTGGACATGAGGCTATTATGAACTAAAAAGTTGTCATAACAGTAAACTCATCGCCTGATGTGTTCTCAGTAAATAAGATCAAGCCTGAGGTTGGCGGTAAAATATAGATCTACAGAAAATTTACTGGCACAGCCAGTAACTAATTCAATCAAAAACGTTCTAAGTAACATTATTTCAAAATACATTTGTATAAATATTTCTATTGCGCTCACTATTTTTTGTTTCGTGAAGTTTGAAATTATATTTTTGTAGTAACTATAAACGATATAAATGAAATAACATATTTTCTCATCATAAAAAATGATTTATTTAAGGTAAATTATATGGACAAGTTATTAATTACCGTTGATTATGCATTCGAAGTACTAACCTTTGAGGGTCCTCGTTTAAAATTAAATTATAAATTTGTATTTCTAGTAAATACAATTCAGGTTGTATACTTTAACGCTTAAGAATTGCTGAGTCATTAAAAAAATACATTATGTTTAGTATGTGATCAATGACATTAAAATCCAAAATATTACTCTGTAGAAAACTTACCCATAATTGAAAACAACTAAACTAAACAAAGATAAAACCTGTCATGAAGAACTTGACGAAAAATATTTTATTATGCGGGCAAATATTTTTACATTATTTCAACTTGCAAGCCAATTTTAAATTTAATTAATATTTCGTAATTTTCGTAACTTTTAAATAAAAAAATATTTTTACTAATGATATTTATTACAGATTAGATTTTGTTACTTGTGATTTCAAAAATCTCTGTTAAATACCTTTCTTTTTGTATGTTATTACTACCGACACATGATAATACTCTCACGCGTTTCATTCTAAAACAGTTACATGACAAAACATTTCCTTTGGAGGAATGTTATCACCGCAAGTTTAGTTTATACGATGAAAAAAATTTAAGAACCCATATATGTACTAATGTAAATTGTGTATTAGACCAAGTAAAAATGTTTCTCGTCGTATTTAATTTTTGATATTCCTATGGGTAGGAAGCGGTGTCTACGCAGCAGGACGTAGCCAAGTGTGAATGAAAGTATCTGTACCACAGAGAGAGACATTACCAAATGTTGAGGGAGGTGACTATACTACACTGCAACACATGGTCAAGAGAGGATGGAGATGACTATATAACACAGCAAAACATGGTCAAGAGTAAAGGTAGATGACTGTATCACACAGCAAAATATGGTCAAGAGTAAAGGGAGATGACTATATCACACAGCAAATCACGGTCAAGAGTGAGGGTAGATGACTTTATCACAAAGCAATACATGGTCTAGAGTGAATGGAGATGACTATATCACCCAGCAAAACATGGTCAAGAGTGAAGGGAGACTATAATATCACATAGCAAAACATGGTAAAGAGTGAAGGGAGACTATAATATCACACAGCAAAACATGGTCAAGAGAGAAGGTAGATGACTATACCACACAGAAAAACGTGGTCCAGAGTGAAGGTAGATGGCTATATCACACAGGAAAACATTGTCGAGAGTAAAGGAAGATAACTATATCACATAGCAAAACATGGTTAAGAATGACGGTACATGACTGTATCACACAGCAAAATATGGTCAAGAGAGTATGGAGATGACTATATAACACAGCAAAACATGGTCAAGAGTAAAGGGAGATGACTATATAACTCAGCAAAGCATGGTCAAGAGTAAAGGGAGATGACTATATAACTCAGCAAAGCATGGTCACGAGTGAAGGTAGATGACTGTATCACACAGCAAAATATGGTCAAGAGTAAAGGGAGCTGACTGTATCACACAGCAAAACATGGTCAATAGTGATGGTAAATGACTATATCACATAGCAAATCATGGTCAAGAATGAGGGTATATGACTTTATCACACAGCAAAACATGGTCAACGGTAAAGGGAGATGACTATATCACACAGCAAATCACGGTCAAGAGTGAGGGTAGATGACTTTATCACACAGCAATACATGGTCTAGAGTGAATGGAGATGACTATATCACCCAGCAAAACATGGTCAAGAGTGAAGGGAGACTATAATATCACATAGCAAAACATGGTAAAGAGTGAAGGGAGACTATAATATCACACAGCAAAACATGGTCAAGAGTGAAGGTAGATGACTATACCACACAGAAAAACGTGGTCCAGAGTGAAGGTAGATGGCTATATCACACAGGAAAACATTGTCGAGAGTAAAGGAAGATGACTATATCACATAGCAAAACATGGTTAAGAATGACGGTACATGACTGTATCACACAGCAAAATATGGTTAAGAGTGGAGGGAGTTTACTATACCAAGCAGCAGGACATGGTTCAGAGTAAAGGGCAGTGATATACCAAGCAGCATGTCATGGTCACGAGTGGAGGAATGTGACTATACCAAAAAGCATGACATAATTCAGAGTACGGGGTAGTGACTATACCAAGCAGCAGGTCATGGTCACGAGTGGAGGTATGCGACTATAGCAAGCAGCAGGTCATGGTCACGAGTGGAGGTATGTGACTACACCAAGCAGCCGGTCATGGTCACGAGTGGAGGTATGTGACTATACCAAGCAGCAGGTCATGGTCACGAGTGGAGGTATGTGATTATACCAAGCAGCAGGCCATGGTCACAAATGGAGGCATGTGACTATACCAAGCAGCAGGTCATGGTCACGAGTGGAGGTATGTGACTATACCGAGAAGCAGGTCATGGTAACGAATGGAGGAACGTGACTATACCAAACAGCATGACATAATCCAGAGTACGGGGTAATGACTATACAAGCAGCAGGACATGGCCACATATGGAGGAATGTGACTATACCAAACAGCATGACATGGTCACAAGTGGAATAATGAGACTATACCGAGCAGCAGGTCATGGTAACGAATGGAGGAACGTGACTATACCAAACAGCATGACATAATCCAGAGTACGGGGTAATGACTATACCAAGCAGCAGGACATGGCCACATATGGAGGAATGTGACTATACCAAACAGCATGACATGGTCACAAGTGGAATAATGAGACTATACCGAGCAGCAGGTCATGGTAACGAATGGAGGAACGTGACTATACCAAACAGCATGACATGGTCACGAGTGAAAGAATGTGACTATACCAAACAGCATGACATAATCCAGAGTACTGGGCAATGACTAAACCAAGCAGCAGGACATGGTCACATATGGAGGAATGTGACTATACCGAGCAGCAGGTCATGGTCCCAAATGGAGGAATGTGACTATACCGAGCAGCAGGTCATGGTCACGAGTGGAGGAATGTGACTATACCGAGCAGCAAGTCATGGTCACAAATGGAGGAATGTGACTATACCGAGCAGCAGGTCATGGTCACTAGTGGAGGTATGTGACTATCCCAAGCAGCAGGACATGGTCACTAGTGGAGGTATGTGACTATACCAAGCAGCAGGACATGGTCCAGAGTGTAGGGAGGTGACTTGTTGCAGGTGACGAGGTGACAACTGTGTCAGTCAGCGAGGGCGGTCACGTTACGTAAATCACAGCCGTGACTCTTGTCCCTACACGCCAGTTAATTATCAAACGCTCTACTAATCAAGCAGCAGGCAGGAGACCCCGCCCCCCAAGACCTCTGGTCCAACTCTCGTCGCAGAGACGAATCCGTTCAATCAGTAGTCTGTAACTAACAGAGAGAATTTGCAGGTACCGAAGGTACTACGTATCACACTGGAGCTTTTTATTTAAATTTTCAAATTTTCGTGGATTGCTTCACACCCACGTCACGGACTTTTCTTAAATCCACTCGGTCACTTCTTCCACGTTCGTGGATGTGTTGCAGTTGCAGGACACTTGTGATTAGCACTGTACGTAGCCAATATAATAGCCCAGTTCATCTAGAACATTCTCAGCGAGGAACTTTATGCTTATATTGTACTGGTTCACGTGTGATTTATATTTGTATCCCTAAATACCAAGCACGGTAATTACTGACTGCAAGAAACAACTCCGATTTGTACAGTGATCTTTAATCGCTTTATAGTCTGTTATGAAATACTTATTTTTTATAGTATTCAGTAATTGTTCCGACGCACGATATGATATTTACTTCAGACGAGTGCGATATGTCCCTGCTAGAAAACCCGCTCATTAAGCACTTTCTTTCTAAGTTCTCTGGTATAACTATCACGAAGTTACCATCATTCATAATGAGTAGAGGTAGGTAAATTTCGCAGATACATTCCAGGTCAGGTTGAACGCCAATTATGTATACTTCATTGTCATATCTGTGAATTGCTGGCGGCTGTTACGAAACGCGATTGACTACTGCAAGCCAGTAGTAAATAAGGAAATAATGCGAAGTGCTATCGCTTGCTACCTGCTTGTACGGTTATAAGCCAATAGATAATCGATTATGGCCAGTGCGTGTATAGGACTGACAAGTCTAGGCTGCTGCCAGATGAATCCGCGAAATTGACGTACCTGTAATAATGAGTCTACTTTCCTCGGTGTGGATGCAGTTTAACAAAAAAGCTTTAGTGAGTAACTAAGTATAAATGCGCGTGCCGTTAGTCTAAAAATTTCCGAAACGTAACAATCGAACGTTACATAAACGGTTAGGTAAATAATACAAATGTGGCAATCGCATTAAGATTAATAATAAGTAGAAAATAGTCAATACGTAATTATGTTTACATTTAAAACTATAATAATAACTGTGTATGTGCGTTAAAAGTAACATAAAATAAAAAGCTTAAACATACAGACTGGCTAAATTTAAAAACAAAGTTAAGAATCCCATTTTTGATAAAAGATTTGGAATCAGTTTCAGAGCAAAAAAAAATTGTATTATCAACGTGAACATTTTCTATGTAATTCATGTAACTATGTTTCTGTTCTGAAGAAACCTTAATAACCATATAATCAACTACTGTAAAAAAAAATTTAATTAAAATTCACAGGTGAACACATTATTTTAAAAAATCATACACATAGGAAATAATGCCATTTTTTTCCGGGTTTTGCAGATTTTGAATCTTTATTGATTAGAATGTGACAAAATAGACTCTATTTAAAGGGCGTTCACATAGTAAATAACAATAATATAAAACGTTCCGTTATAACAATATATATTAAAACATAGTTTACAAGATGATATGAAAAATAATGCAAACCTACTAATGAACAGATAAATATTATTAATTAAGGTTAAATACTAAACCTTTTCCATTTTAAATGTCGATATCAGAAAACTTCTGCAATTTATTGTATTATATCTAGTTATTATTATTATTATAAGAAACCATGTGTATATATACCTAGGGTCAAATATACGTAAAAAACGTGTAGAATGAAAAAAAAAGTTACGAAGAAGAAATTGTAAAGAAATATTTAAAAATTACAGCAATGTAACCAAAGGAAAAGAAAAAACTGATTTATATAATAATCCAAAAAAAACTGTACGTAGAGAGGTATACGAAAGATAATAAAAAGTACCCAACCATGAACATTTAAATGAAAGATTCACCAACCAAATATGTAAATATGTAATTAACAACTGAAAGTACCTTTATTTTATGCCGAACTGTTTTCATAATTTAAATGCTGGTGATGCTACTTTATTTAAGAGGTAGGATAATATGATGTAAAATTAGTTTTAGTTCCAAATAATGAAAAATACACATTTCTCCTTCGAAAAAGTTGGAAATTTAAAAATGAGATTCATTGACACAAAAGTTTATGAATAAACGTTAAGATATATCAGAATAAAATTTAGTAAAATATCGAAGTTAAAATATCATAACGGATTACGAATAAAATAAACCGGTTCATGTTGTTAAAAAAAAAATTCATCCATATGATAGTATGAATAATATGAACAAATTTGAAGAAAAGCTTAAAACGAATGTTAATTGTGTAATAGGAATAAGTTGTACCCGGTAAAGATAATGAACGCACGTCATTGGTCCTTGATTTATTTGACACCTTCAATAGAGCGCTGAGCTAATCAAAAATAATCAACTACATGCAGACCCAATCATTAGAGACCTGCAAAATTCGCGTTATTATTTGGTAACGCGCTATCTTTCACTGTGCTATACATATACAAACACGTTTCGTGTCTTCATAGGCAGAGGTGGTGTAATTTGACTGTGACTTCCCTACGTATTACTTGTTACTCTATCGGAGAGCTTTTACTATTGGCCAGAAAGTGTCTCCTGAGCGCACCACGAAATTCTGACTAATGGTAGACATGGTACGGGCGTACAATACACTCTAAATCTGAAATAGTGAATATGCACTGGTTCACGCTGACGGACGGAGTAGTTTCAACAATTTGAATCAGTGAAAGTAGTCACTCTTTTAATTGTGAACATCCACTGATTTCCTTCAAGAGTGCCAACATCTCACAAGCGAATCAGTGAATATTCACCGGTTTTTCCAGTTGTTTTCAAAGAACAGTATTCACTTATTGAATCAGTGAAAAATTACTGGAAAATCTGTGGACATTCAGTAATTAACTTGTGGAATGTTGGCACTCTTTATCGAATTCAGTGAATAGTCACCGATTTCACAGTGGTTTCTCACGTATTCAGTTTGTTCAAACTGCTCCATCCATCGGCGTGAATCAGTGAATATTCACTAATTCAGATTTAGAGTATACTTTCTGGGGCAGCCTACTGTTAGAAAATAACGCGCATTTTGCAGGACCCTACCAATCATGTGATATAACTGTATCAGCAGCAACCAATGAACAGCCGTTGTCTTCTTCAGTACACATCACGGCCGTAGAAGAACAGATCTGGACACTCGCCTGGATATTTGACCCTCTTGTTGTTTGGCTGCAGTTCACCAAGTTACCTAGAATATTGTGTTTTATTGGCGCTGCAGTTAGGGCGGTCGGACTCAAACTCCGCCCACTTCCGTCCCACTAAGATAAACAATTTATCAAAACGTATTTTTTTATCAATTTATGAAATACTCCCTTCGCTCACAAATTTAAGAAAAGGCTCCAGCAATCTTCATTTACTTTATAAATTTAACAATGGGAAAAAGTGGGCGGAGTTTGAGTCCGACCACTCGGATTACAGCGCCAAAAATTACGACATTCTCGGTAACTTGACGAACTACAGCCAAACAACAAGGGCGTCAAGCAAAATACATTGGTAGATAGGCGAGTGTCCCGACCTGTTCTTCTACGACCGTGGTCCACATATATCCTTGGAGGCTAGCCTACGTGTCATTGAACCAGCGAACTATTCCAGTCTCTTATGATGATAAGTTCCCGTGACAATATTGTTGCGCCAGATCGCTTCAATGTCTGTCGTGCACGTCGGTAGCTCTTCTTCATGATTAAGAGAAATTCGCTGTTCACTTACCTGTAGGCTAGCCTCCAATGATATATGTACAGCAAAGAAGAGAACAGCTGCATATTGGCTGCTCGCCGACGAGTTTATACCACGTGATTGGGCCTGCATTTATTTGCTTCGCTATTATTGGCTAGAGTCCTCTAGGAGGTGTCACATAAGTCAAAGACCAGCTGTGAAAGCTACAGGAACCAACAGTTGCTTGGCTTCTAGTCTGTGCCCTTAAGAAAGAGCAAATTCTTCAGGTCTCTATTCATGATTATTGGCAGTGTGTGATTTGCTGGTTGAACGCCAAGACTGCGAGAGGTAAGGAGCGTACATAATAGTAAATTAGCACCATTTCAGAATTATTCCTTTATTTGAATTTCTCACATAATAGTATACCGACAGCAAAACGTTTTTAGAAGCAAAGGCAAAACTAAGGTTAGAAAGAAAATACGTTTTCTTATGGGAGAGCTTGGCACAGGGAAAACTTCTGCCACTAGTTTCGCTTCAATAGTTAATGTACCAGAAAAATACGAAACCGTAGTAAAATTAAATATAAGTAAACTTTGAAATTATATTAGTAATTTAATTTAATTTTAAAGTGAAAAGTAACCGATTTCGCGTTTTAAGTTATCAACTTAATGTAACTTGAAATCCAGGAAAGCTCTGTGATTGGTCAGTTTGTTGCACTAGCGATACCAGCGCTCAAGTGGCAGAAATTTTCCCTGTGCCAAACTTATAACATTGATCTTTCTAACCTGTAGTAGAATTAACCTTAACAAAAGTCGTATATTTCTTACTAGAATCGAAGTTTTGATACTGGCATAAAAATACAATCATAAAAATGGAATTTCAACAAAGTACTATAATGTAGCTTCATTTGTTTATAATACACGCTATTTTATTGAACAAATACTTTAATTCTCTTAGTAACCTAGATATATCCTTTGTGAACTTATGTTTCTTTGTGAGAAAATCGACTGTAAGCGCAGCGTTTCGGGGTCGGTCCCCGGATTTTCTCACGTGGGAATGTGCCGCTGGTTGGCGGGTTTTCTCTGTGATCTCCCGTTTCCCCCGCCCATTCATTCCGGCGTTGCTCCAAACTCACATCACATCACCCCTCACCAGCGCTGAAGACATCGATGTTAAACGCTGATGAAAGTATCTTCACTCACTTCACTTCACTCTTGTACATTCACAGATACTCCCCTCAAGTCATTGGCTGTTTCCGAATACTGGCTTAAAGGATTCCTTGGGGTAAGGGATCCATAGGAAGTGCATTCGAGTGGGCGCCGCCATTTTGGCTTAGTTTCGGAATTCTCATTAGAGATGTTGACGCATCCCTTCATGCATCCAGTACCAAGGGATGCGACGCTCGCATCCGTTGTCGCCCTCATACATCCCTTTGCTCCGGAATGTTGTATTTATTATTTATATTATTGTTTATACTGAGCTGGAGCATTCGGTACATTTAATTAGCTGTGCTAGATTTATTGTGGCATATTGTAATGGATATATAGTGTGTTAAAATCAGTTCTGCTTCTAAAAGTAAATCAATTTGACTCGAAATATAAAATCCGTTACACATTTTGTTTAAGATAGCTACTATTTGATCAACTACATTACGCACATTCATTATTTCACGAAATTCATTTTCAACATGTAAATGTTCATTGAACATAACGTGTCCAAATAACTATCGATTTATATTAATATCGACGAACATAACCCCAAACAACACAAGGATTTCATCTGCTGGAAATTGTTGACATTTCACTGAGACCCATAGATGACAGAACTAAAGATACACACTTGATGTATGATTTACACAGGTAGCGCTAGCTGCGAAGGAATTCGGATGCCATCCATCCCTCCATTGCAGCCATTCAGACAGTGGTTGCATGGACGAAGGGATGTAGGGATGCGAGAGCAATGGACGCATCCACTGAATTCGGAAACAGCCATTGTCTACCTTGGTTTCCAGTCTCGGTGTGTCTTGTCAGACGAGAACACGCCCAGCTGTATCGACAAGTGTACGTCAGTAGACCGCTTGCTCAAGTATCAGCTATGTAGGGACAGTCCGAACATTCAATCACTGACCATGAAGTAGAACTACAAATTTTGCGTGTAAGGCATTGAAACATGTTGGGAAAAAATTTGTTCACAAAAAATCACCGTCTCTGCCAATGGGATATGTTTTACAAGGAAATCTACGGTCGTTATCAAACCAATAATTCCTTCTTATGCTGCGCCCAAAAGTTAAATAGCTACATGTTCGTCGGGGTTAGTAGTTGTCAGCAATCTATACTTTGTAAATGTAAAACTCTGTGTTTCGATAAAGCGTTTGATCGTTTAGTTGATTTCACGAACGGTTTGTAATTTTTTCTTGCTCCGCTCGTCCCTTTCTCGATGTGGTTCTGTTTACAATTCCGCCGATATTATCGACAGCCCGCCAGTCGAGGTGATGAATGACCGTGTCGATACGACCCCAGGGAAGAGATTACAACAAGCGCCAGGAGGGCCAACATGGAGAGACTGAAACACTCAAGATTCTCCGAGCAAAAGAAAAATGATGCCTTGCACTCTGTGAAAATAAAATGGAAAATCTTACCATTTCACAAGTCTCCTGTTAGTGAGGGAACCTGATTTTCACGAAAAGATTTCAGAACTTGCATTTGAAAACATTATATCCATTATCTGCTTAGATTTCTGTTTTTAAAATTGGTACAAAAAGGGCCGTACTACAAAGATTGTCACATTTTTAACAAATTGCAAAAAAAAATTGGCAAGAATCATTTTCTCAGATCCTAAACTTTTCCAAAAGAAATTGAAGGTCTTTTTCACCGAACATGCTTTCTACTCAGTAGAAGAGTACTTATATAATTAACATTAAATCACATAGTACTTATACAAAAGCGCATATCGATGGTGAAGAATTGAAAACCTTCTATGTCAAACATTTTTAATTTCACAGGAAATAGAAAGAACTGTTAATTTTGTATGGAGCACATGCACATCTGTAATCTTTATATAACATGTTCAGTTAAAAATTTAACTGAGTCTGTCTCTCTCGCTTTTTTTTAAGATTAATGAAGATGTTATTTAACGAATGGTGATTGATCAATTATATAGAAGATTATTTATTCACATAATTGTACATAAATGTGTAACTTAATATTATGTAATTTAAATGACTTGACCAATACCTTTGTACCAGTATGCCCGGAAAAAAGATTACACGGATGCAATAAAACAAACAAATTGATACACTTTGAACAAGGATGTGTGACCATTTACTTATTATCCTGCGAATTTATTTAATCATTCCGCATAAATAGAGACACTGATTTTTTTATTGTTTGATTTTTGTTAAAGAATTATGTATCACTTTGCTTCATTACTTATGTACACGTCTGCAGTTATGCTTCATGTTTACTAGTAGCATGTCTTTGCACAGCGGCGTTACTTATTTGTCTCTGCCAATAAGAATATAGTTATTTTGACACCACACGTCTGTGATTTGCAGGTAGAATCCCAGGACGATAATAGTTAATAATAAACATCCGATGATAGAACACGAATTAGAGCTGCATATGTGCGTGTAAGGCATTGAAACAAATTGTTACATGAAGCTTTTCGCGGAATTTACGGTCCATACTGATTGGCTAGTGCCTGCCGTGGGACATTCCTGGTTCATCGGGCAACAGTTTGGCGTGTCCGTCTGCAACAGCTGATTAGTCATTGACGTTCCGCCATATTGTGGCACGTTCTGCCCGAGTTAGTTTGCCTTACGTGTAGTATGCATAGGTACTAGTAGTTATCGCGAAAATAATTTTGCAATAACTTGTTTGAATGCTTTACAAGACAAACTGCAGTTCTGCTTCGACGTCAATGATTGGATGTTTGTAACTCTCAATAGGGACCCTTGTTTCTCGCGAAAATAATTTGGCCGCAGTTTGTTTCAGTGTCGTACGTGCACATCTGCAATTCTGCTTCATGGTTATTGGCAGCGTGTGTATGTGAAGAGCCGTATATCATCTGACTGAGCCAATTACAATAACGTTCCTGCAACGCCACACGTCAGTGATTTGTCGACAGAATCCCTAGGCTCGTGATAGTTAGGTACGTAAATTTCGCAGATACATCCCAGGTCAGGTTGAACGGCAATTATATATACTTCATTGTCATGTCTGTGACTCGCTGGCGGTTGTTACGAAACGCGTTTGACTACTGCAAGCCAGTAGTAAATAAGGAAATAATGCGAAGTGCTATCGCTTGCTACCTGCTTGTACGGTCATAAGCCAATAGATAATCGATTATGGCCAGTGAGTGTATAAGACTGACAAGTCTAGGCTGCTGCCAGATGAATCCGCGAAATTGACGTACCTCTAGTTATAGTATCCAATCTAGGCCAGTAAAATAGGGATCGGACCTGGAAGTGATTTCCGGAAAGCTGGAAATCATCTTAAAACATTTATTTGGTGTTGAAAACATATAATCTCAGTTTGCACCCCCAGAGATGGTGTACATAATTTTTGAGAGCCAAAATACTTCGAAATTTTTTTTTTTTCGGACTTTTTTAGGTTTTTCAATTATAACTTCTGAACCGAGCTTCCTACACGAAACTCCAGTCTTACCAAAATTAAAGAACATTAAATTATGCATCGAATGAGTGCTTCAACGGTAAAATTCGATCGATTTATAAGCTGGTAATCAATGGCCAATAACGTTTTTTTTTTTTTTTTTCATATTCGCGAAAACCGACTATTCATCTACTTTCAGTTGTCAGTAGCATTCAAACATATTATTAAATTTTTAAAAATCATTGAATAAAAGTTAATTGCAACTTAATTGGGCTTTTAGAGAACATCTCAATTTAAAAATTTGACCCATTCGGAAAATTCAAAAACAATCATGGTGAGAAATCCAACTGCCTTGGCCACTCACACATTTTCTTGTATTGTAATTTTACGTTTTGTGAAAACCGTTTATTTTACACTACCTTCTTAAATTTGTAATACAAAACGTAAATGCAGGTACTCACATATTAATAATATGCAACAAATGTCTCAGGTGCGCTGTCTTTTCGACATTGATGGGCTCCCCTCACTAAGAAATGGAATTTCACATGTCATGGCGTTGGGATCATCGTCTTTCTCCGCCTCCAAAAGCGTGCTGGATTTCTCGTCATCTTCCTCCAAAAATGTGTCATTATCTTCTTCTTCTTCTTCTTCTGCGTCCAAATTCAGTGAGCTACTCACAATTCCCTCCTTTTCAATGGCGGCGTTGGAGCATGCCTGCCCCTTGTAATTCAGGCAGATGGTAGAGCATTATAATGCGGCCTTCCTGCAGGAGCACCTTCCCATGCACCCCAAGACACACCGGCACGAGATGGAGAGCAGCACCTCATTGGGAGAGCAGGTTCTTTTATTGTGGTTATGGGGAGAAGACAATGTGTTGAACTTTTCCAACCCCAACTGAGGGGGTCTAACTGCTCTCTCCCTTTCCACAATTGAACCTGGTAGTACACCCTCAGGGAGTGTTGTGCTGCAGTGGTTGTAGGGGGCAGAGCAGCCAGGTAGAATGCAGCCTTTACCAGAGTCTTGGTGAATGTATTTTACCGAAGTACATCCACTGAGTTGTGCCTGTCGTTCGACGAATAAACAACAGCCAGGAAATGCTCACCAGCTCTGGCAACCTCACCCTGCGACATATCTGGGACTTGGAAAGTTTTTGCAGCTTCCTGCAAATCTGTGTTGTCCTCCAGGACTTTAACAAACTTCATCTTCACCTGCCGAAAAAATTACGATGTGGTGTCACATCCACTCATGGCATGGAGGAAGAGAAGGTGCTCTTTGATGGTATTTGACCGTTTCAGCAGTCCTGAGAAAAACAACTGGTTGGGCGAGGTGCCCTTCCCTGGTTTCATCAGGAAAATGTTGAAGATGTTGGTGACAATGCAGTGAGAAGTATGAGGAGGTCGGTGTCTTCTCCAACAATAACGACCTTGGAAAACTGAAATGATTTTGTTATGGCTTCTGTAACAATGAGGACGTCTTCATCTTCAATAGCTTGGCTTACTGTGAAACCCTCGGATGTAAGTTTTGCTCTCACCATGCCAATAAGCCGTCCTTTATGTTTTTCATTTGACAGGAATCTCTCTTTCGGCATTGTAGATGTCATTGTTTCAGTGAAGACCACGGCAGAGGCAGAAAGATTGTTCTGGTGGCGAAGCCGTTCCGCAGTTTTTGTGATTTTGGCTTCTGCATGTTCAGGATATCCATAAAAAATTATTATCGTCATTTCAGGCTTGTAGTGAAACTTAAAGTAATCTACATACCTTTCCAGGATAGTGGATGATATACTTTGTGGATGAGAAATCCACCGTCAATCACAAAGGCACTTTGGGAGAGGTCGAGTGCTTCAGTAACAGGAGTAAATAAGTCGTACAACACCGACTTCTGGTTTTTCTGCATCCCTGTATCATTGAACATGGAAAGCAGGAATGGTGCCAACTCATATTCAAAATAGGACTTCAGCTGCTCATTTGACTTTTTCGAGAATGCTATTCGTCGGAATATGGTATCTGAGTTCACGGGAATGTCTTCATTGAGGATTCTGACTTTAGATGTGAAGTTATGCCCTACAATTTTCTGGATACTTTCATTTCCTTTTACCAGTGCTCTGTGGCAGTTGATGTTATCATCACCAGTCACTTCAGTGCTGATACACGTCAGAAACTCACCAAATGGAAAGGAGTCATGTGATTCAAACCAATTACGCAACAGTGCCACATTTTTTGTTGTCTCTTGCAACCCTTGTCAACCTGGCATCGACATGCTGTTCTGATATTGCATATGTGAAGCTGCAAAAATCTTCGAATTGCATTGCAATTTCCATGATGGGAGGCATAGATATGCAATCAATTTCATGATGTAAGGCATAGATATGCAATCCATTTCATGATAATAATGTCAGTTATGCCTCGTCCATGAGTCAGGCCTCCACCTCTGGTCTCCATGGTCCTCATAACCACCTGTTCAATGGCCATGTCTTCCATATTCCAGACCAATGTTTCTCTGATCTTCTGACTGTGAAGAAGCCTTGAGTCACAAAATGGTTAAACCCATCAGTTGTCAGCAATGACTCAAGATTCATCATATCCTGTAGCTGCAGTTTATCAACGACACTATGCCTCGTTCTTTCACTGTAGTAGTAGCTTCAACAAACAGGCCTACTTCACACACGAAGCAATTATCACTATTCATTTTGTGTATGAGGAGAATATCGCATAACTTCAAGACACTTAATACCAAAACAAATGTAGAACACTTCGATACGAACACGATTAAACAACAGTTCGAAAAACTAACGCACAGTTAACAATCAGCACAGAACAGGAGCACCAGTC
>PNEQ01006304.1:0-15367 GCA_003012365.1 Medauroidea extradentata
ATGAGACCAGCTCCAGGAGATACCTTTCTCTTGCACCAAATAACTTTGAAACAGTGTGGAGGTAGCTCCACTGTTCACAATATCGATGTTTGGAGGTGCCTCACTGTTGCCCCAATAATTATATATATTTATACTGCACGTAACTCATTTTCACAGAAATATGGAGCTGCCTCCTTCTTGCTGCAAGCCCTTCAATTCACTCATTAAAAATTTTTTTTCTATCAAAGTTTTATTCTTGTCTGTCTGTTGAATTATTATTTTACTGTATTTACCTATAACCAAAAAAACACAGCAACATTAAAATTAAAAATAAGTTGTGAATGAATTATACGATTTCATAAACAAAAGTTGGAGTATTTAGAAAAAATTATATATTCATTAAAAAAATTTTTAAAACAGCTTAGCAATTTGTGTTTTTG
Organism: Medauroidea extradentata; assembly: GCA_003012365.1. Lineage (NCBI taxonomy): Eukaryota > Metazoa > Arthropoda > Insecta > Phasmatodea > Phasmatidae > Medauroidea > Medauroidea extradentata. The sequence continues at coordinate 420 of PNEQ01006304.1, forward strand.
TTTATGAAGACACTAAAAGTCAATAGCACTGGGTCTCGAAAGATAAATTCGCCTGTCTGAAAGTTCACTGAAAGTGTCAACTACCTCATCAACTGATATGCCGATATCTACACAGTGTTCAACATATGGAAGCATGATCGACTGTACTTTTCCGCCTGAGGCAGTGTCTACGAATGCTATAAGAGGAGACTGACCCGTGAATTAGCTTGCTGTCCTACCCAAGGAGCAGTCCAGAAGTCGACCTGAATAATGCATGACACGGAATGAGGTGGGTATGGAGCAGCGCCGGAATGCTAAGGGCGGAGGAAACGGGAAATCCCCGAAAACACTCGCCGACCAGCAGCATCCCTCGGATCGTTTGCTGCATGCAAAATCCGGGTGAGAACCCGCCATGAATCGAACCCGGATCCCCTTGATAGCAGGCTCGCGCTCGGACGCAGAGCCAATGCTGCCCCAATGTAATACTAATTTATATTTTAGTCTATTCAAATTTTACTTCTGTTGTGAAGCTATGTTGGTTTCCGTCGATTTTTTTCTGTAAGCAGAAAGGAGTAGTCTTCTCTTGTGTAACTTCCTCTTGTCATGCAGCGTGCTGCTTACAATCACCAGGCACTAAACTAGTTGAGTTGAAATGAATACTGGGGCGATATTGATATAGTGAGACGAACTGCTTCCTTCCAAGGTCACAGCACAGAGCGAGAGGAGATATAAAGATAATGCGCAATAATCTTTGCCTCACCTCCTCCCTTCTTCTGACACCAAGCTGGAGGTAACTGATGCCTTGCGCCTGCAGAACATCTGCGCGCCTGGGATAGTCTAGATATATGTGCAATGCTTCATTATTCAAACGATTACTTGAAATTTTCCGCGGTGACAATGGGGGACAAAGTGAGAAAGTAACTTGTTAAAGACGAAAGGGTAGTTCTATTACAACAAAATGGAGATTTGTGAACAATGCTAGTGTATACAGCCATGACAATTAGGCTCAAAAACAGCATTTTCAGTGCTGTGTTTATACCATAAACTGTTAATATTTCAAACATGTCTGATATTGCAACCCTTTATTAACATTTTAACTTCTTCCCTTTTTTATCAGAAATGAGCAAGTGAAATATTTTATGTGTAATCGTTTGGCTGCTTAGCGACTGCAACACAGGGTTGACTGGCATGTGATGCACGCTCTTAACAATTGTAATTATTTATGTAGAAATAAAACCGGCAATGTTGGACGACCTCTGTCTTCAAAAGGCAGGACTGTTCTAGAGATGCCTCTCTCTCATTGGTTAAACAACCAAGGACTGGAAAAGCAGTGGCGGGTTTTGTTGTGTGAGAGAGAACGCGGAAGAGAGAAGTCGGTCAGCAGGGATGCTGGGTGGAGGGACCAAGTGCCACGTGTAAAAGTTATTCTTCGATATATCAACAGGATTTGGGATTTTTAAGCGTTAATATGTCAGGGCTGTTGACCGCTGAGGATGACGACTTAGTAAAGGGGTCGCAGTGGTCGAGAGGTCAGACCTCTCGCCTCCCACCAAGGCAGTCTGGGTTCGATCTGTCGGTCCCCGGATTTTCGCATGTGGAAATCGTGCCGGACGATGCCGATGGTCGTCGGGTTTTCTCGAGGATCTCCTGTTTCCCCCGCTCTTTCATTCCTGCGCTGCTCCATACTCACGTGTCACCCCCCTCCCACCAACGTTAAAGACCACGGTGTTGAACGCTGACCAAAAATATCTCACTCACTCACGACGGCTTAGTTACTTAAACCTTCTAGATGGTTAAAAGAATGATGAGTCGACCTCGGTACGTGCGTCGACCTTGACGTGTGACGACCTCGACTTGTCGAATTTGATACATCGAAAAGATTTCCAAAAAATGTCGACACATTGATATGTGTTGCATGTCGATGTTGACTTCGACATGTCGCACACTCCTACTCACATGCTCTGGCATGTTATTTTTAGGCTAATGCTCTGTCACTCATATGCTACGTATTGTAGCTGTGTTAAGTATGTTTCTTGTACTGTACTGCATGTATTTTAAATCTCTTTTGTAGTTGTGTTCGTAATGTGTACTTGGGGATGTTCTTGCATTGAAAATATCAATAAGTGTGTGTAGTCCCGTTAGAGATATCTGTATAAACTCGCCAGCTTGTTTCAAAGACATTTGCAACATTAGTGACTATGACATTTTCGTACCATCCCTTCCAACACTCACACCATTGCGTACGACACCTGTTAGCGTCAACCAGCACCTACGACAACAACTTTGGCTGTCATACTGCACACATGAATGCACAATCATTACTTAATCACATAAATGAAGTTCGTTCAGTTTTCTCAATCCTCTAGTTTCATGCTATTCTTGTTAATGAAACATAGCTCGTCCTGTCCCTTTCAGACACTCTTGTGCATTTATCTGGGCATACACTATTTAGATATGATCATTCCAAAAAGAGAGGCTGTGGAGTAGCTATATTTGTTCACAGCGATGTTAAAAGGTGTAAAAATAACCTCTTCCCTAAGTGAATATGCGGCTCACCCTGAGATTCTATTCCTCAGTATCATTGTAAATAATATAAAATTACTGTTAGGAGTTGTTTACAAACCACCTGGAATAAAAAATGTTGACTATATTGAGTTAGCACTGTCAACCTATATCTTGAGTATGTAATAATTATGGGAGATTTTAACATATATCTCCTCATTACCAATAATGAATCTAAATACCTTCAAAATGTTTTTGATATTTTCAACCTCGTGGTACTGCTCTGAAAGTCAACTCATTTTGGCCCTAAAACTGAATCGTGGCTCGAATTATTATCACATCTAAGCCAGAAAAAGTGGTTTCACATGGTTAGATTTCAGGATTATCTCGCCATGGTCTTATCCACGTCTTATTCCATGCGTGTTCCTTCCTAAATTTATCACATATAGAGATCTTAAACGCGTAAATCCGCAGGCACTTCTTTTGTGTGCAATGAATTTTGATTGGCACGAAGTCGAGTCTCAGTCTCCTATAGATAATAAAGTTGAGATACGGAATTAAATGATTATTTCTCTGCTTGATGTGCACGCACTGGAAGTCACAAAGTGTGTTACTTGCCCTCCAACTCTGTGGGTGACACTCCATGTACAGCAGCTTATGGCATGGCGGTATGCCACTCTGGCCAAATATAGGAAATTAAGTCGCCTAAAAATTTGTGTAGATGACCCCCAAAAACATTTACAAAGTGTACAAAGTTCTTTGCAACAAGTGCACCCAGCAAATATGTAATGCAAAACTACGATATTTTCATTCTATGGTACAGGAAAGTAGTGGTAAAATGTGGAAACACTCTGCAGTACGGACCAAATAGCCAGTAAAAATTCTGAAACAAGTGTCTTATACCACCCAAGGAACTAAATGAATTCATTATCAGTGCTTGTAATACTGTAGATCCCAGTTTAAAAATTGTGTCTCTCCCTTCTGGTAGCAGAAAATAATGGCGATAGCAGTCAGTTTTCTTTTTACCCAGTAACATGTATTGACACGTTCTGTGCAATAAAACATATCAAATCAGGAGCTAAAGGATGTGAAAGAATGTCAATCAAATTACTCCCTCTACTTGATTTTAGCAAAGTGTTAGACTCAGTAGATTATGGCATGCTCATAGCAAAATTGCAATCACTGTATGACTTTTCTCATAGCGCATGCAGGTGGCTCATGTCCTATTTAATAATGTGTAATCAGTGTTTTGTAGACCGCACTAGATCTAGCTGGTGACAAGTAAACTGAGGTGTACCTCAAGGTTCAGTTCTTGGACCACTATTATTTTCCATTTTTATAAATGATCTATCCTTAAACTTTGCGCATAGCAGAATCCACGTGTATGCGGATAATGTACAACTTTACGTGTCGGGGCATGCAAATAAGCACTGTATATGAGTGCATGAACAATATTGTGCACACTGCGTCTGTTTAGGCACTAGAAAATGGACTTAAATTTAATCCTCATAAAACCCAATGTGTATTGTTTGGCTCCCCCACCTTGCTGTCAGAAGTTAAAACGGTCACGTCCCCATGTGTTATGCTTGCTGGTACAAAAGTAAATCTCACACCCACAGTAAAAAATTATATTTGATGAAACTCTTACCTAGAAGTATCACGTATCATCCATATGTAAAATGGTCAGTTTTGCGTCTCACACAATTAAGCGTCTTAAGAGATTTTTACCCATAAAAGTAAAACCCAATTTTATCCAAGGCAAAATATTACATATTTTTGATTACTGTGACGTGGTCTACAGTAACATCATTGTCTACAGCGCTTGCAGAATGCATGTATCCGCGTGGTTTATAACCTCAAGACTAGAGACCATGTCAATGATTTCTATAACGAAACAAATTGGCTGAAACATTCACTCCTTAACTCTGCTGCATAAAACCCTGCGCAATGCTACTCCTAAATATTTATGTAATCGCTTCTCTTACATTCCTTCTTTGCATGATATTAAAATCCACTCAAAATATTGTAATATTCTCCAGACCCCTCCATATAAAACCAAACTATTTTCAGACTCCTTTTCTGTGCAGCCTCGTTTTGGAACAGGCTCCTGCAATAACAGAGAGATATGCAGAGCTCAAGCATATTCTACAACAACAATAAAGTTGAGTGTTCACAATTTTAATGTGATATAACATTTTATATAAAAACATAACATCCTGCAAATTATTTATTTAGCCGTAGTAATGTTTATACCCGTGTTCCTTCATTTTAACTACTGTGTGTGTGGGTGTCTCTCTCTTTCTCTCTCTCTTTCTCTCTCTTTCTCTCTCTTTCTCTCTCTCTCTTTCTCTCTCTTTCTCTCTCTCTTTCTCTCTCTTTCTCTCTCTCTTTCTCTCTCTTTCTCTTTCTCTCTCTTTCTCTCTCTCTCTTTCTCTCTCTTTCTCTCTCTTTCTCTCTCTTTCTCTCTCTTTCTCTCTCTTTCTCTCTCTTTCTCTCTCTCTTTCTCTCTCTCTTTCTCTCTCTCTTTCTCTCTCTTTCTCTCTCTCTTTCTCTCTCTTTCTCTCTCTCTTTCTCTCTCTCTCTTTCTCTCTCTCTCTTTCTCTCTCATTAGTACGTTCATATGAGAACTGCAAACTATCTCTTAGAAAGAAGGTTTTAATATAATAACGGTTTAACGATCTTGTATTAAAGTTCAGTATGCTGTAACTACATTATTTTTATAGTCTGTCTCATGTAAGTATCCCATATTTTGACAGTTCGTTTCTGAGAAGTGTATCTGTAATCGGGATTGTATAGACCCTGTTTTTCCAGAAAGACAGGTATGTTAAAATCTTCAAGCAAGGGAACTGCCAGTCGTATTTCTCGGAAGAGAAATGTAAAATATGGAAAAGTTACATGAGACAGACTATATATTGTCACGTAGTGACTTTTCTGGTTTTAGTTTTTTTGTTAAGATGCCTTAACTTTTTGTTCAGATCCCTGCTTTAAATAATTCCTTACTTTAGAGTTTATTGAATTTTATTTTTTTTTAAAAATAGCGGCTGTATCATTAGTTGTTTTTTGTCTAATTTCCCCCCTCCCCCTAATACATGTGTATATTATGCCTAAGATAGGCAATTTTTTCACGGTGCAGCTGTGATACAGAACTTGTAGGCCGCTATCATGAGTAGAGCTGGCTGACGTAAGATTTAATAGTAATTTTGCACATAACACATGTGGTGTTATTTTCTTTGAAGCGTTTTAGTGAAGTAGTGCCTTTTCTTGTCGCTGTCCCTAATAAGTATGAATTTTAAAGGTAAAGTTTTGTGTTTCCCCTCGTGGCAGAAACCATTCCTCGTTTGTTTTGAAGTTAGAACAAATATTATTGTAAATGTAATCATTTGAGGGCCGTTTATTGTAAAACTGTTTGCTCAGTGTATGAGCTGAAGAATCACTATGTAAATTATTTGAGTTAATACAGAGTTGTTTTGAACCAGATTTTCTTGGTATTTTCCTATATTTAATTAATTACTCCTGACAGGTACTATTCTTCCCTAGTAGAATAAGTAAAAGTACAGTCTTAAATTTTTGTAAATAAGTAATTATTTGTAGATTATAACAAATACTTGCAGTCCTTCAAAGGATCCCATTCCCCTATTTTAACCATGTTTACCTCTCGTTACCCCTATGTTATTGTTTCACTCTACCTGACTTTAAAGTATAGTTTGGAGTATTTTGAGATGTCCAATCTGGCCTCTAACTGATTGGTGGTGGATGGCTCCCCCCCAGGTTAATGTTAGGTTGTTGATTTGTTGCTTAGTTCCCCCATTTATACCCTTACATGACTCCATATGTATATATATACACACCCCTTTTATCTTTATGTCGGACATAAACAGTGTCCAATTTTAAGCAATTTCTTTTTTCCCTTAATCTAGACAGATCAGAATGTTGTTGTATATTGTTACATTTTATCAAGTTTATTATTGTACATTATTACTGTTAATACTCCTTATCATACTTTTAATATTCTAACATTGTTGTGATGGTAGTTAATTAGTAATATTCCTTAGCAAATATCAATCTTAGTATTATATATGCAGTACGTATAATCAATGTGAGACATAACCCAACCCTGTCTTAATTTTATAAAATCATCATTATATCTAAGTATCATCATTACCAATTCAAATTATATTAATGGCCACTCCTAAGGAGATCTTATTGTTTTTATAATACTTTTATTTAAAAGTACATTTAATTTAATGAACAATAGTACCATACTTTCTTTGTGCCTGTATAACTCAAGAAAAACTTTACCCATTTGCATCCACAAGCTTATCAGTACGCGCTCGCATATTTGGCAGATAACACCATAAGCATACTGGTATGTGAGATTGCTAGTTTGGCTTGAAGGAACTCTCAGTGCCATCTATGAAGTATATAATGAAGCTGCGTTCGTTTGGGCATGAAAACAGTATGTGGTGACCTCTCTGTTTTGTTTACCTCTATTATCTTAATTGCGTGTTTCGTAATGCCGCCGCATTGTCAGGCTGCGATTATAGTTTGACTGCCGTGTTGGAGATGGCAGCACAATGTACGAATCATTTAGTGAAAATATGACTATTAGTGTTTGAAAACTGATGTTATTGACGTCTGCAAGGTATTTCGAATCTTTCCAAGCGAGGCTGTCGTTCTGCAGTGAAAAACGTAAGTTTGAAGGTTTTACAGTCACTTCGCGACACTTGTCATTATAAGTACTGAATTTTGTTTGCATTTCGGTGGCTAATTTTTATTTACACAAAAGGTGCGTGTGTCTGAGACAAAGTTATATAAACTGCTACAATATGTTTTTGCCTGAAATATTTTTTTGTAATTATTGCTTGTACTAATGCTGTATAGGTATACAGCATAGTGAAAAATTACAGACTAGTGTACAAACAGTTATACATACAAAATAACTTTTCTATTGGTTGCAACAATTGTTTAGAGCATAATTAGTGTTGTGGATTGTTAGGATTGAGAAATAATTATAGTAAATAGAACTTAGTTATTTTTATTGAGTGTAAAAATGGCATCACGTAAGAGGAGTGACGTTTTTGTGTATGGTAGCGATAATGAGGCAGTGATGCAGTATTTTAAAATGTTGAGTTCTGACAGTTCAAGCAGTGAAGATGAAATGGACTGTGGTAATAACGAACTTGCTTCAACGAACCATTCTCGTGTAGTTCATAACGACACAAATGACAGTTCTTCAGAGTCTGGTGACAAAAACATTGCAGTGGACACTGGTTGCGGCGTTTGTTATCGACTGGAAGTGGGAACAGGTTCTTTCGCAACCTGTGTGTCATCCCTTCACTGGTGTTTCTGGCATAGCACCAAACAAGTACAACACTAGACGAATTACGAGTATTTTATGGGTATCGTTCAAAAACCTACTCTTCAAAGTTACTGGAGTAAGGATGTTGCTATAAATACGCCATATTTTAGAAGTGTTGTGCCACACGGCGTTTTGTATCCCTGAACAGATATTTACATTTAGTGGACAACGAAACTCTGGACTCAGCAGATACGCTACGTAAAATTCAGCCTATTATAACTATGGCATCAGATTTGTTTCACGAAATTTACACACCATCAGAAAATGTGTGCATTGACGAGTCTTTGCTGAAATTCAGGGGAAGATTGCATTTTATTCTATTTAACAAATCTAAACGTGCAAGGTTTGGGATAAAGTTCTACAAACTACGTGATTCTGCAACTTCGTATATTTGCGACTTCAAATATAAACCAAGAATATATGCACCACTTTTTCCAAAAAAATTATTATTAGGGGAATTTACGGTCAATTAATTCTAATCTAAAATAAACAATTTGGGATAAACAAAAAAATGGTTGCTTTGTATAACTAAAAATATGTGATCTGTAAAGTATTGTTAATTAATGTAAAGGGAATTACAAACATATGTATATAGTGAATTTTGTAACTATAGACTGATTTGTCAGGCCGAAATATTAATCAACATGTCAAAATTCACAAAAGAGGTTATGCAAAAAAAATTATGTAAAATCTTTTTTATTGAAGTTTATACTTTCTGTATAGCGATGTTCGCTAATTGCTATTATTGCATAGTAGAAATAAGGTATGCATACAGTATTTTCATTTTATATTTTTATGATAGTATGTCTGTATTTGTAAGCATTAAATATAAACTGGTATTCATTCTTCAGTTTTAACACCAGTTAATGAAATTACATATTTTTTTTTCTTTTTCATTTAATTTTCAACTACCAAAATTGTTTAAAATGGTTTAACATTATTTAAATTTAACTTACCGACAACGGGAGATGGATTCATGTTGTTCCATTTCTTCATCTGCCAGCGTAGCTGCTTAAAGTAACTTCACATGTTTTCTGTTCAGGTGATCACGAAGATTTAAAGTGTTATTGCTGGATTTGAACTCTTTTTTTTTTTTTACACAATGTACAAAAATCAGATGTAAGCGACCTCTTTTCAAAGTACAACCACACATCCAATCTTTTTTTCCCTATTTATTTCAGACGAATAATTGTACTTTTATCTTAATAACTTTCTTGATATTGAAATATTCTAGGATATTGTTACAAGTTTGAGAGCACAAACTTTATATGTTGGCAATTCCCATGAGTTCTTTGGGATAGAGGTCTTATAATTAGAAATAAAAGAGTTAAATTAAGTACTGGATTTAATAGCTCACAAAGCTACGAAATACACAAAACAGTAATCAACTATAACTCTCACAACACAATTAGTTATGCACACTATTACTCCTGTGTCACAGACACGTTAATTAGCTTGGACAATTAAAGCACAAAAAAAGTCTACCATCAATTAATTGAAAATTACAAATCACAATAAAATTCTCAGTCATATATCCAATCAACAGGCTTTCAAATAGGGACAATGTACAACCTTATCAGTCAGAAGTGGTGATGGCTCACCATGTGCTGCGCAGCACCCCGAGTGCACCGCTGTCTTCACTCTTGAGGTCTTCGGTTCGACTCCCGTCGCGCACCTCCTCTTCGCCTGTCAGCCCGCCGCAGCAGTCCTCTTGATTCGCCCAACAGTGCTCCGAAGGTAGCCGCCTGCCGCCTCACAGTAGACTCTGATGTCACCAAAATGTCTTCACCAGTCTCTCTCCACAGGCATAGCACCTTCCTCTAGCACTACCAATAGCGAACTCTCCTGAATTTGTCGATTCGGAGCTTTTATACTTGGCCAAACAGTCGGGTCTTCCCCGCATTACAGGGGTCTAAAATTAGACATTTCATCATGTTTTGCATGTGATTTGAGTCATGTACGCTGCTTCGCAGGGTAAAAGCGCAGTTGGGACAGGTATCTATGACGTAGTTTCGGCGGGATTCCCACCATGAGACACCCGGGCTTTGAGTCATGGGCCAGCCCTCAAGGTGTTTCGACACAGGCCCCATACAGCCCGCCCTCAAAAACACAGCATGCAACACTATATTCATTAAATTGTTCACTTTTTTTTTTTTGCAATAAATGCTATAAGACTACAACATAAAAAATTCAAATTAAAAGAGCAGAAATATAGTTACTACACAGTGCAGTCTACACTGGACTAAATGGAAAATAGTTGTAGCAAAACACTGAAACAATTAGTTTGAAAGAATGACTGAAAACATTCGAACGGAAAAAGTGACTGAAAACAGTCGATGTGATGGCTTATTGGCTCGGAAAGAGGGAGAGAAGTGAAGGACAGCACGGAAGGGCAGCTTTTGGTGTGGAAGAGGCAAAGTGCAGAGATGTCTTCATCAAGCAAGTGTCACCCACCCTTTTACGAAAGCGACCCTTCCCCACGTTAAAAGGATCCGACCCAGCCCCCTGTGTTTTCACCCTCAGGCAGGCAACACTGAAAATAGTAAACGAATGAATTCAGTCAAATGTTTTTCCTTAGTAGTCGGAAGAAACTATAGTTCAATACTATCGACTTAATCAATAGTGAACATTCGATAGTGGCCATCTCTATGTTGTGGTACAGCATGCAGTTTTGTTGGTTAATGTTGGAAATATTCCAAACTTTTGTCAAGTAACCTATGACTCTCTTCTTTTGATGCTTTAACCTCTAAACCCTCAATGATATCACTTACAGATGATTCTGAGATATCTGTACAGCTACCTTTTGCACATTATATAACTTATTTGTACATGATACATGAGGAGCACAATTTTTTACCTGGAATTAAATGAAGTTCTTTGCTGCTTTTTTTTTGTAGCAATGTAAAGAGATCTTGCGCAATTAACACTTTATTGGAACACTATGCACTTTCATTGGATCAAAGCATGATGTCTGAAACATTTAGTACTTTTTGAGATAACAAGATTCATGATGAAATCATATGGTGTGAAGACTATGTTTAGAAATACCTGTCCTCAGCACAAGAAGAGTTTGATTTTCTTCGGAAAATTATTCCAATTTTTTTATTTCTTTTGTTTTAATATAACACTCTTTATGGCAGTCTTCATTCCTATCCTTCCCTACAGAACAAATTCCAGTTTAGCAGTACTGGTAGTCATTGTTGTTCTACAAACTTAAAATGAACACACACTTTCCACTAACATTAAGTTTACAAGTATTGTAAACCAACAAGCAGACAGTGTAAGCAGTGTAGGAAGACTGGCCTAGACAGTGTATTCTGCATGGTGGCTGGCACATGCCTTATCTCTGACATCTTTATTGCATCTATCCCCTCTGCCTCCTGTGTCCATGGGCAGCTGTTCTGCATTTGCTGTGACAGCTCTCAAAGGCCTCTTGAGGCAGCAGATAAAAATTCCAAAATGACAAGGAGAGCAGAGGTTGTCTCGAAACATTCCTCTCTTTCAGCGTTTCAGTGAATTGTTCAATGTATTATTTTAATACACTTTGTACATTCTGACAGGAAACATTAACCTGTTAGAATGGACTCGTGCACCAAAAAAAAAAAAAAAAAATCTGCTAGATAATCTGGGCTATCAACCATAACAATGAACTTCTGTTATTTGAAAATGTATATTATCCGAAATGGTTCAGGTCCTGGTAATTTTATTCTACTGTAGTTCCACAAATGTAGACAATATTAGAGATGTTCTACAGGAAAGACTCCAGATGTCACAGGCCTAGGGTGGCCGAATGGTCAGATCATTCGCCTCCCACCAAGGCGATCGAGGTTTGATTCCCAGCAGGGTTGGTCCCCTGATTTTTGCATGTTGGAATTGTGCTGGACGATGCTTCTTGTCACCTGGTTTTCTCGGGGATGTTCCGTTTTCCCAGCGCTTTCATTCTGGCAGTGCTCCATACACGCGCCATGTCACCCCTCACCATCGCTAATTACCTCGATGTTGAGTGCCGACCAAAATCTCTCTCTCTTCAGATGTCACAGCCATTACCCCACACAAGATTATTCCACAGCATCACTCCTATCAATACTTGTGTAATTATAATCAAGTATACATAATTTTCTGAACAAGCGGTGACTTTCCAGGTCGTTAAAGTAGGTGAAATTGTGTTACATTAAAGACATAACATATGGTGCATGATTATGTCTGTTGTGTGTATGATAATAACCGGTGGTTAGGGTAAGTAGTTTAAAAACCAATTTATACCCTTGACGAAGCATACAGGATTTACTTTTTCATCCTAAAGGGCCTGGAATTTCATTCAGAAAGTCTGACAAAGACTAAAAGACTTCGGTACAATCTCAAGACATAGTAAAAATTCTGAAACCAACAGATCTATTGTCAGCACAAAGAAGAGGTCACAACATTACTCCAGCAATATGTGAGAACTTGTTGGAATTGTTCCTAGAGAAGTTCATAAATTAACAGCACAGTTTTCTGTATTTTATGACAATAAGACAGTAATTTAAAATTACGGGTAAGTATTTGTAGCAAAAATATCAATTTCAGCTCAGGTGCTTCATGTGGTTGTATGTACTTAGAAAATAAGGTTATTAACTATAGTAAATAATGTTATGAAGTAGTTATTCCTTCTGGTAATGGAGCAGATAGGTAGTGTCTTACATAGAACGTAGTTTAGTACAACTCCTACGTTTCATTGCACTTCAGTAATAGAGATTATTTAATGACTTTGAATGTAGTCATTCTAATTGTTGATAATTTTTTTATGAAGTCTGTTTCAAAATTTTTTTTATTCAAGGGATTCTAGTTTCCAAATCACTAAGTATGTAGATAAAATTACTGTTGTTTGAAAACTGTTAACTCCTTAATTGCGACATTTGACTACAGTCGAATATACATAATATTACTAGACTGTGACGTCAAACACTGAATTACAAGATTGTAAACACTACATTTGCGGTTTTCTCACTTAAAGTAAATTAGTTATCTTGTAGGGTTAGATATTGTAAATGGGACCAGATTACATTGTCTACTATGCAAGAAAAATATTTTATTATCAGCCTTTCTGTAATTTTTTGTCTAACCAAATGTAGCAGAAACAGAGTTTTTCAGGTGCTATTGAGTCCTAATATTCCATACAAAGTTTCATTTAAATACAGATTGGATGCAAAATTTTTTCTGAAATATGCTGATTTAAAATGGATGACCCTTTGCCGTAAGAGTAGTAATGATATGCCATTCATCTTTCAAACCGAAGTGTATTTCACTGTGGCAAAGTTAGATAAAACATTACTTATTCTTATATTGTGCTATTGAGCCATCAGAAAAGTAAATGATATTTGATTTTAATAATACCAATGTGTGATGACTTTGCATGCTAGAGCAGAATCCTCTGAAAACAATACACGGCATAGTGCTATGCTCTAGCGAATGAATCACTTCTCACAGAATTATAATTTTTTTTTTCTATTTTACCTCCAAACTTAACAATAAATACAGGATGCATGATGAAAGGGCTTGAAACCTTGAATCTCGTCTGCTTTACAAACATAAAGTTTTCTGAGAAGTTACTCATGGTAATGCACTCATTTTCTTGGATGTTATCGCTTATGAATTTAGATATTGAGTGTCTTTCGATATATAATGATGGAGTTTCAAACCTTTAAGAATCCGGTGTACATCAGTTTTCAACATCATATTTTTATATTTGTACCAGATATTTTTTACTTACTTTAGACATAAATTATGACAAAATTTTGCCCTTATAATATTTTTTCTCTCTCACAGTTTTTGCGTAATGGCTCGTAAAAGTCAAAATTTGCATTTTACGATTTTATGTACACTCCTGAAAGCGAAATACCAAACTGAAAATATTGACAGTGAATAACTATGTTGTAGGCTATATAAAAACAAAAAATAAAATATTTGTGTATTGAAAAAAAAATCAGAAATTTAAACATTAAAAAAATTCAAGAACCAAAAAAAAAAATGTAGACTGCGCCTAGTAATGCACATTTGCATGTATGTCATCCTAGTTACATCCCAGAGTGTTATTTTTTGCTGTTAACTGTGTTGTATGGTAAAAGTCTCAGTAGTATTATAAATTAACTTGAAAGTTAGCTTGTTTATAGTTTACAAAAATTGTTACAAGAAGTAGAGTATTTATTTTTATTTGTTAGAAAAAGTGTGTGTATGATTATATGTATGTATAATAATTAATATAGTAGTTATCTAACAATAGAAAATTTTTCAGTAGACTATTATTTCACAAATGAAAAATATAAAAATATTCAATACACCTTCTGCTAAGCTAGTTGTGATGAAAAGTTAGTGAATTTAAGATTTTGGTGTAACATTCTTTGGTTTCTTGAGTAAAAAATTTTTGTTCAGCTGTCTGCGTACTAGGACTGTGGTGTCGTACACCTGGCCGGTGGTGCTGCCACCTGTGGGATGCCAAGTGAACCTCTTTTCTTGAAGTGTTAGCCTTCCTTATTAGGCTGTGGGTGCTGCTGTTGGCCTTTTGACTGCTCCAATACCAACCTTTGGCTTCAAGTCCACTCTGCTGCTGCTGGTATACAGCTTGTCAGGTTCTTTTCCAAGCTTGTTGGTTAAGGCCTCAGCCAGCCTCCTTTCTCTCGTTTGTACCTGACCTGGCATACTCTGGATTTTCACCCAACCTCCAAAACGTTACTCAGGCTCCAGTGTACACTGCAAGACTGTTACCAGTAATACAGTATAACCCCGATTAACCGAACTAAAGGGGGGATAGCCATTTCGGATAACCATTTTTTCGGTTAAACCAAGAACAGGTTTTGAGTTTTTTTTAAACCTACATAGAGGCTTCTGGTACTTACATATACGTACATACACTATGTACAGTTTGAAATTCCAAAATAATTTGAAGAACAAACGAATGTAATGCAGTACTATATATGTATATTTTATCTTTGTATGCTAAAAGGTACAGTAGTTGAAACTACAGTTCGTAGTTCGTACTCATTTTAGAAAGTCTGTAATTTTTGTTTGTTTTCTCCGACTTTCCCAACGTTTTCGAGCAGCAATATCACGCCATCTTTTCATTAGCAGGACG
>PNEQ01006305.1:0-15367 GCA_003012365.1 Medauroidea extradentata
AAAGAGCGCGCGCAATACGCTTGTATGATGTCATGTAATTCCCATCGCAAAGTCTTGCACGGGATACGAACCCGTAACTCCACCCCTCCCACACCCCAAACTTTATACAATACCTGAGTGAATGCTTAAGGCCTCGATCACAGGAACATACCTACATTGTTTAAACAACAATAGCAATAAAGCTCAAATTGACTCTACTTTTTTTAGGTTTTTTTTTTTCGGCAATTATTCGAATTTTTCTCGCCGTAAAAACCATCTTTGAACTTCAACGAACATTTAGAAAAAAAAAAAAAGAATTGGCCAAATTGGTCCAGGCGTTGTTGAGTTATGCGCTTACCAACACATTTTGCGATTCATTTTTATATTATAGATAAAATCCTTAAGTTAGAAGGCATTCAAGGCAGAAGAAATAAGAAATCGGAAACATCATTGCCAGAAGACAGGAAAAGACAACATAGAGAGATTATGAAGGAATACTAAAAAAATAGGAAACAACAACAAAGAAAGAAGAAGAATGGATGTTGTTACATGATCCCAGCTGTTCAATACGAAGGTAAAAATAATGACTGGCTTATTTCCACTATTTATTTTTCACCCTTTCATTCTCATATCATTACTTCTTTGGATTCATAACAAACCAAAAGAAAACGTATTAGTTTTTTCTACGAAAATAGAAACTGTACCCCACGTTAACTGAGACTATATCATCACTACTCCACGACTCTCTCCGCCTGTTTGGAAACGTGTCTAGGAACATTCCAAATCAATGCACGAACATATGAAACTGAATAGTTGCTTGGTTCCACTGTCCGCCAGGCTGCATTCTTTTCATGCATTACTACACACAAATTGTTTCGCTACTTGGAAACTAGCGTAAGCGGTTAACCTCACCGATCTCCAAGTTAAGTCATTGTTACACGTTACAAAACAAACACTATAATTCAGTTCAAAACTTGAAACAACATAAATACGAAGAGGCAATTAAGCAGTAAAAGGGATACGATTTTGCCACAGCGATATTACAACAGAATAAACTAATTTGAATAATTTTGTTGCCAATACTTAATACATTTTACGCTTTTTTTTTTTGTAATGTGCCTTTCAATTCGGTTTTCAGAAGGTTGCCATGGTTAAAATGTGGATCTGTATCCGGATTGTTGGATACGTATCCAGATTATTGAATATATATCCTGATTATTAGATACGCATCCAGATTATTGAAGCGGTTCAAGACTGTTGACAACGAATCCAGATTATTTTATATGTGTCCAGATCATTGGATATGTATTCAGATCCCTGGATAAGTATCTATATCATTTTTATGTATATATATTATAAGATGTGTAGTCTAATTGTCGGAGTAAAAATTAAAAAATTAATAAATTTCTCGTAAAAAGACAAAATTTAGAGTATTGACAGAATATGAACTTCATTATAAGATCACACCTATATTTACAGGAAAATATTTTTAATGAAACACAAGAAAAGCAATTTACAAGTCTGACTAGAGTTTCCAACATAAAAAAGTAAGCTAAAAATAAAAACATTAAGATACTCAAATGGGTGAAAATAATATAAACCCTACGTTCAAAAATGTCAGTGTCAATGAAGCAACAATGACGAAGATGTCAGACTTAATTGTAATACGATTCCTCTAACCAGTACACCACTGCAGTCCCTTAAGAGAATAGAGCAAGAAATATTATTGACAAATATACTAGTTATGATATCGACCAACTGAGTTCTACGCTAGAAACTTCAAAATAATACAATTATGAATTCATAAAATTTAGTATTGATACTTAAAGGCACTAAAAGCATCCAAATTAAAATTATAATTAAATAAATAAAATTTCTCAGACAACAGAAACGAAATTATCTCCTAATTTCTTAATAAAGCAATGTCTAAATAAATAAGAAACAAATAACCAAATGAATGTAACAATGATAATAATTTAATAAATTAAGAAGTAAATAATAAAATAAGTATGTATACTATTAATACATCAAATAGTGTGATAAATAAACAATTCATATAATATTAATAAATAATAAGGAACAGTATAAAGATAAAACGCATACATAAATAAGAAAATATATAAATTATAAAGAAAACAAATATACAGAAAATCACACGAAAATTACATTAGAAACATGAAAAATCGTAAAATTAAATTTAAAATAAAATTTTAAAAATGTAATATAACATTCACTGAAATAAGATTAACACAGTCAAAACAAAATTTAATAATAAATAATTTAGTAAACGTCTATAATATAATAAAATAAAAATTTGTAAAATTATTATTTTTTATATATAGTTAAAATTATTGATTGCCAGTTCCAGTCTCAATTAGCAGTGCGAGAAATAATATGCGTAATTTAGCCGATTTGGTTTCATAGTCAGAACTGCGTCTTTTGGCGCAAGGAAAAGCTGTTTTTTTTTTTTGCGTCAGGAAGGGGAGCATAGATTTTTTGATGGTAGCCTAGCTGAGAAATTTCTAATAAATAGGAAAAATTCGAGAGAAAAAAAAAAAGGAAAAAAAATGACGGGAGCAGAATATTACCACACACACGAATAAACCTGAAACATGCGATTCTGCCGACCGTCTTTCCCCATAAATAAAAATACATATGGCTCGAACCACCATAACCCCACGAATTGCGTCCAATATTACCTTTAAATTATTAAAATAGATTGTTTTAAATAGTATACATTTTTCATCTCTAATCTCACAGCAATAATTCCCTTAATGTTGCCCGTAATCAGGTCATGAATATGCTTAATTAATGTTTTTGAACACACGTGATGTTTCTAATAATAATTTAAACCGTTCTTAGTACCGGTGTTGTATTTCATACATAATGATAGAAGTTTGCCAATTCTTTTTTCTCGCTTTCATATACCTTAACATAAAACACAGAAAGCACTAAAGCACTAGCCAATCTTTTTTAACTTGCTATAATCAATCATCAGGTAAGAAAATAACACAAGAGCCTGGAAGTTTCTTTATTATGGCTCACAGGAACTTAGTCCATTGTTTTGTAAACTTCGTTAAAAGTCTTTATGTAGCAGTAGCTTCATCTCCTCTCAGAGTAAACACACACTGCGTGCGTTTAACAGTTACGAACGCTATGTTCTCAAAGTCACTGAATATTCATTTCTTCTCTACTACAAAACAAAACACCAAAATATAAACATTTCTCGCCGCTTGACTGCATTCCGCCTCTTTTGGAAACTCCATGTGCATTGTAGACTTTGACGTAGGCGCTGGAAGCGAAATGAAGCACTCGTTTTCGTACACCCTTAACATCCTTTTCTTCTTGGTTAGATGTGCAAATATAAAGATACAAATTGTGATTCTATAAGGTTAAAATATTAATACAAAGATTTCATTAAGCATATTGTTATCGTCAAAATCACACGAAAAATTGTGATGTAGAAGTTTAAGTTTGTATTGTTAACCATACGTACTTTGTGGTTTTGCTCAACTCGACTGTAAACTACTTACAATAAACTTTATGAGAGAACTGGAATAAAAAACTTTAAAATGCGTTTTTTGTATTTTATAGTAATAACCGTGCAGACAAGCCACGGCCGTGCAGACAAGCCGTTTATTAGTTACGGTGGCAAAAATACATTTTTTTCAGTGTTGTGGTAAATGTGGGCATATTAGTTGAGAATACGCATTTAAATTATTTACATCATAATAAGTAAATTGTGATAAAATTTTCTTGACATATTTACAATAAATGAGCAATATTTTACGATAAGTAGAACTAAATGGAGAAAAGTATAACGTCATTAGTTTTCACTTTACATTTTTGTAAAAACAATTTTCCCTTAATTTCTTAGTAAAGCTACATAGTTTATACATTCATCTCCTATCTGAGCTTCAGATATTCTTGCCACATATTGTATGTTTTGTTTTCCTTACGATGTGGCGTTTACTGCAGCATGATACATGCTTTCACATAAGTGGATAATGTTTACCCAGATAAATACGTTCCAATTCTTCCACATGAATTCCAGCTGTGTTTTAAAGGAAACAATTTACCTCACAAAATTCTGATGAATGCGCAAACCCCTAACCAAATACTATAGAGACCAACACCGGACATCTCTAGGCTAACAACAAAGAGAAGTGTGCGAAAAGTAACCTAGTGTCATGAAGTGAAACTATTGAATGAATTTATGTTTTTATTTTTCTGTTAATATAAAATTTCTTCTTTTATGCGTCTGGAGTATGACTATTTTCGTTATAGTCGTTTATTTTTAGTTGTGGCGACAGAAAACGGTCGTTAGTTGTGAAAAGAATATGTTTCTCCTCATCGTAAATCTGAAATTAATAAAATTAAATGTGTTCTTATCTGTTCTCTTTAGGTTCACATGTAACCATGGAAACAAGCAGTGATCGCTTTCCGGTATTGGTTTATAGCGTGATTGCTCTTGTGCTCTTCTTCGTGTACCCCCGTGACAACTTCGTGTACCCCCGTGACAACTTCGGTTGTTTTCGACTTCAGGTCCACTCCTTGTTAAAACTTTCCCCTCTCCTCTCAAATGATATATGAATACTGGTGTTGGACGATGCGCACCTGAATTTGTCCACATAACTGTAAGCCTGAGGAAAAATAACTTAAAGAAAGAAATAAGTAAATCGGTCTCAAAATAAAAGGCTGGCGCCTTTATATTTCAAGACTTTCATACCTATTACATGTACACGAGATTATTATTTTCATAAGATGAACCCGTGTTATTATTTGATTATTTAGAGCTCCTAACCAATCGAGGAGACTGTAAACTAGTTTCAGTAAACATTGTTGAGAGAATTGGAACGAAAACTTTAAAACACGTTTTATATATCGTCGTTGATTTTATGAAACCTCCTATGTGTCAAATTAAAGTTATTTTCTCTGTCCCTGTCCTTGTGCTACAGTTTACACAGATGGATAGTAATAAAGCTTTTATGACATTTTACTGTAGCTACTAACAAATACTATAACACTGTTAGTGCATGTATGTTTTTATTTGTCTCTCCCGAAAAAAAAATTGATTTTAACACATAGGAGATTTCATAAAATCAGTGACGATATCGTAGACTAATACCCATCCACCCAAGAAACATTACGTTGATTACTTATGGCGGCATAAAATACTTTTTTTCAGTGTTGTGGTAAATTTGTATACTGTACTAGAGAAAAAATTCACACAGTGGAATCAGAACAATAAAAACGTGATAAAGAGTAACATGTTAAACTCACAGTGTGAGGAACTCGAGGTCAATTTCCGACACAGACCATCCTGATTTCGGTTTACCATGCATACCAGAAAACTGTCTAGGCGAATGTAGGTATTATGTTTAAATGGTCTGCACTTAAGTTAATACATATAGTGAAATTAGATTTTTTATTTCGTAAAGTGTATTAATTTCATTCCAATGACGTCTATGAGAATACAAAGTATAATGTTAAACTTCTATTTTCAGCTATACATCAAGCCCTTTTAAAATGAATTCAGCATTCGTCATCTTTGCAGTACTGGCCATTGCATCTTCAGCGGTAAGTATTAATTTTTCACATAGTATTTACACTACTAGGTCTCAGAATAGCCTGAAGTGATGTTCCAGGTGCACATTTATTTTGTTGATTTAATTGTAATATTTTCAGTTAGAATTTTAATAACAGTGTCATGGCAGTGGTAATTTTTCTACTCGTCTTGAATCCGTTAAGCATTTTACTATGATTATGTTCGCTACTCACAGAATTGCGGTGTTTGTTAGCAACATTAAATCACGGGGAACTTATTTATATTTATGGTTTGTTGTGGCATCACCATGTACTTAAATATCGTTTAAGGAAGGGAATGTAACAAACACAAAAAATATCCTCAGACATAATCTGGCTCCTCTGAGAGACCATTGTTACTCTCCACGAGCACTATAAAATGTAACGCTAGGAATTTATAACTCTGTTAGTCAAATATGCTAAGTTTCTAGTATTAAAAAATAGTGCATATTCCAAACAAATTATTAACTACCACAGAATGTTGTTAGATATTCAATTCATATTTCTTCAGACACGCTACACATTTAGTACCAATTAACGTAACGTGAATTAAAGGTTGTTGATCCACGTATGTCTGCATTCACTAATTTCAAAAATTTCAATAAACATACATAAATACATATAATTTTATTACATGTATGTCAAGAACTGCTGGACCAACTGGAAGCCAATTTAAGATTTACATAATTTACTATTCAACATTGATTTAACTAGCATTTCGTGTTCTAGGTCCACCGTGATAGATGACCGTACAAGACTGATTTAGTGTATTATTATTCAATATTTGTTTATGTACATAAACAATTTTAACGTAAACGGTTACATTGAACCCACTTTGAGGATAGTAAGCTTATTAGTTATGCTAGTAACTTCTTGTTTAATTTATTAATCTGCAGTTTCTCTAATCAGATGAATACGCCTTTATTTTGTGTATAACTGGAACAAAACATTTTTGTTTTGAGAAAGAATTATTGCCAGTATTTACTAAAATTAGAACAAAGGAACAGTTAAATATATCTCTCATGTGCAGCATGGTAAAGCAAAACTTTTTATAAATGCACGTCTTAACTAATGACACAGAAATTTGGGTCTGATGTCATTATGAACCAAGCTTGTATTTCTTCTTGAAACATGGAATATTTATCTTGTAGCCTACATTGTGTGTATGTATGACTAAACGAACACGATTAATTTATTTAATACCGAATACGTTATGTATAGCACTGCTGAAGTTCAAGGTTCACGTCTGTATTACTAATCATTTTCTGGACATTTAAGAAAATGTATTCAGTTCACTATGGCATCAAACCCTACAATATTGTAGGTTTAGTACCTTGAGAGATATAGTATTTTTCTGTTTGTGATAGCGGATAAGTAAGCATATATAACTTATCATTTGAACAATTTTGGGCTTCATATTTACGAATATACTATTTTTTGTGAACAAGTGATCGAAGAATGTATTGACTGAAATGAAATACGCCAATTTAAATAATAAATATGAAGTGCTAATTTAGTTTATCCCCAGGTCATTACAGCTCTATGAATTTTTAAGTTCTGAAACAAAGGTGGCAGTTTTTAAATTGAAATATGTGATGCCCTACAAATATTAAATAAATAAAAATTAAGTTTAAACATACGTTGAGACTGTTGATAATTATTTACGCAGTTGTGACTACCGGAATTGTTCATAATTATTACGTATTTTCTAATTAATTAAAAAATATCACAAATATTAGCAAGAAAATATTATAGTCTCCAATAATACAATTATTGGAAAATTCAATAAAAATGATTTTACGTTTAGATGCAGACAGATTGTAACATAATACTTTGACTTGAATTTAGGCAATAACAACATTGGAAGCACAATTGAGATGTTTATATTATAAACTAATGCGTCTGGTGTTACTGAGCTGGACAACCCACTACAGTAAATGTACAGGCAATCTCATGCTGTGTTGTTAACGTGTATACTTAACTAACATTTAGTTTTCCTTTCTTTCCAGGTCGCAGATCTAGCGTCGACTGCACAAAAGGCACTCTCGACTTGTAGTAAAAAATACCATACAACTGTCAGTAAGTAAGCGTCAAAAAAATAACCACTATAAAGAATTTAGAACATGCGAAGACGTTTCCATCTGTTTAAAAAATTGCCATTGAACAAATGAAAGAACGGTTAATAAAATTCACCCATTTTCTTCCTGGCTAATATTAACAAATAGTATGAAAAAGATTTAATTCTGTGGTCTTTCACTAGCTGTGAGACAGGTTGTATTTCACGTATACCAGACAATGTTTGTAATATAAATTCCCTGCGTTTTATGACACAGCTTGCATGGAAAATAAATATAAAATCATGAAACAATTGAGGTCTATGTTACAATGTACGCTGCAAAAATATATTAACGATAAGAGAAAATACTAAAATAAAACATATTTTGCAAACACCGCCGTTGTAATTTGAGCGATTCACGTGGATATTGTTTTAATTGAATAATAAAACATTCTTATTCCTCCCTCTGCACTTAGAATTTGTAACGGGATAAGAGGCAAAAATTTAACTGAAATGTGTTAATATTTCCTTAAAAATAATAAAAGTACAATTTGACACTGTTAGTATCACTGAAATGGCTTTCATATCACATAAACTAACCTGGAAAAAAATAATTTTACTAACTTTTAATATCTGCAATGGAATAAAATGATACGCTGGGCTTTAATAAAATAGTTTACTCAAATATGTTAATTTACTAAATTGTGAAACTATTTTCTACACAAGGTATATACACATGACCTGACGTGTAGCTCATAAATTTTATCGTTCTTTATGAATCGTTTTTTTTATAAATAATTTTCATACCAGTGAAGACTTTAAGCATAGGCACAACTACTCTCTCCCCTGTGGTATTTGAAACGGTACAGCTCATCCATCCATCATTTGAGCATCATTCAAGTTAATTGGAAGTAAAGTGTCTTTGATATAGCCTTGAAACCAAAATCTTAGTATTTTAAAAAATTTTTAAAATGCTTAATCTGAGATATCACATACATATATTTACTCTATTTAATATGCTGCCATATATTTATCTATAAACTACCTGTATTTTAATCATAGTTTGTTATTAATTAATTTTCCATCAGTTTAGAAACAGTCCACTTAACATGTATCTCAATTTATTAATATATATATATATATATATATATATATATATATATATATATAGTTAAATAAAAGTTCTGTTTAAATTGTTTTACTCCATTCGAAATGACCATTTGGCAGTTTAGATATGTCTGTTGAAGTTACGCCTTTGTGATAAATCAAACTTCAGGCTGGTTGTTACACAAGCTAAAGCAAACGTAAAAGTTTCTCTGTAAAACAGTTAGACAAAGGAAAACAATACGTAACTTGAATTTCCCTAACCCCACCCACTCACAGTTAAAACACAGCCCGTGTGTTTAATTAGTTTTACTTCCTGAATGTAACACTTGTGACGTGACTACGTACTAACTTCACTCCGTGGAACTAACTGGCACGAACTAAATGTCGACCTGAACTGCACGCACACACACACACACACGCACACCAAGGTCGCAACACTACACTAGCTGCACATGGTCATCTGCTTAAGTCATTTGTAACGCCACGCTGTTTCACAACGTATGAAGAGTTTGCAGAATTAAGTCATCAGACGGGCTACCTCTTATGTCTCGGTTAATTTGTAATAATATTGTAACGGTTAAAAAATTATGTGATACTTAGCTATTTACCCTAAGTCCATTCAAATAAACAATAATGAGTTTAGATCAAAGTATACGGTTTCTTTCTATGGGTTCTCCGATAGTTTATTTGCAATTACATTTACTTGTGCTAGACACGCAGATTGAAGATATAAAAAACTCCAGAGCATTTGAGCTAGCAGTATACACTTTTCAATAAAGTAGTAAATTAAAAATCCGAATTTTGAAACACTACAAACTGATTTGACACACTGACTGTTGTGATGAATCGCTCTTTCCCAATAATTATGATGGCCAGAACGCCAGATTTATACGTAAAGTAGAGTAGGCCTATAACTTAAACGAGGGCAAATAATGTCTGATATGCTTAACGCGACATTTAATAGTTACTGTAATACAGGTATAAACTTCGAACACCATGCATGTAAAATCTTGCAAAAATTGTTTTACGAGAGATAAATACTAAAGAAAATATGTACACGCCACTGCAAAACGGTTCTTGTTGGGTCGCAGAAAACTACTGTATTAATTTCCAGGTTTAAATTAAGTTGTATGTGTTCTACTTTCTTGTTTTTGTCATTTATCTGAAAACCACTTTATTGTTCTTAATAAGTGATATATTACATATATGTAAACATCAAAACCAACAACACAGGCCTTTCTTTATTGTTTTAATGTGGGGTTTTCTGCTACTCGGCCACATTCACTCGGAAAGGCGCACGTCTTAAATTGGTAAAGTTTATACCACGCTCGTTGCAAGAACTGTTCAAACATCACATCAGAAGTTCACACATATGAACACAGTAATATACATTTTCAAATTATATTTATATGCAAGATGTGGTGTTTAAAAGTGCTCACTTTAACGCGAATATACTATAGCTAGATACCTGCAAAATTCGTGTTTTCTTTGGGCCCCAAGCTATGATTCCAGCAACTGTAAGTTCGTGCAACTTTCGCAGTAGGCACGTGACTTATTTGACACTTGCTGGAAGTCGCTTAGCCAATAGTACAGAAGCAACTTAATACAGGTCCATATCACTGCGTCATCGAGCAGCCAGTGAGCAGTTAATGTCTGCTTGAATACACACATGTTCTTGAAGGCTAGTCTACAGGTCAGTGAACATGCGGATATTTCCGGTCTCTAACTATAGTATTATTGTTACATTATTATAACAACAGTTAACCGACCCGACTAACGCATAATAGCGGAAAAGGTCGCTTCTACGACCTCGTCATTTCACCGAACGTTTCCCATACTCTTCCCCTTACTCCCTCCACCACGAACCACTCTGCACACCTTCTCTAAAGATGTTCTGTCAATTGCCGGATCGTAGAACTCCCGTACACTTCTTACCCTCTGCAAAACCATACGCACAGTCTGTTGGCATCCCTTTACCCTGTCTATAAACCATATGCACCGTCTATTGGTGCTCCCATTGGCTACCACAAGACATGATGAGTTCGTACACTAAACATAAAGCCGAAACCCTATTGGCCATAACTTCCAACATTCGCATAACCCCAGCATAGAAGGGAGAGGTAAAGGTGTTCTGTCAACTGATGAGGTCGTAAAACTGACATTGCCCCGCATAAAAGTTCTTAGACAACTATGCACAATTGTTTACAACAAAAATCTCCATATTAATAATGTAAACATAGTGTTCATTTTAAAATAACATTAATGATCTAATAACACTAACTACCGATCACAGAATTGTATTCAAAAATTCTATTAAATAAAATAAACATTTAAATCAATTAATAAACTCTTACGGACATAAAAACGTCATCAAGTGACAGCTTCAAAAGAAGATTTCACTTCATTGCAAATATTTACTGTCTCGTAAAGCAAGTTCCTTTTTTCCTCGCCTTACGCGTTATCATGTGAGTAGTATGTATCCACACATAAATATTTCATTTCCATGCCACTTGGAGCAACATTCTATCAACTATCTGATGCTTGGTACAGTGATGCATCGGTTTTAAGAGTAAATGCTGGTGCATCGTGTTCGGTGCCAAGAGACGAGAGAGGGATAGCGAGTTATGGGGAAAATGAATGCCTGTACCGTTTTTTTTATTATCTATATTGTCAGACAACTTTCAATGGGAAAACTTTTACGCTTGACACATCATTGGCTGTGAAATTCATAGTCAAGCTCCTGACAACATTATCTGCGTTTTGTGTTTGAGGTCAGGTTTAGAAACACTATTCACACTGAACTTATAAGAATGTCTACTTAACGTTTACATTTTGGCTGGTCTTTCTGAAGAACATGCAGATATATTTTAATAATCCTCTTTACATGAAATAGTACCATTATGCTCAAAACTCAGTAAATGACCCCAACTTTAGTATAATCATTATATATATATATATATATATATATATATATATATATATATATATATATATATAAAATACGGGCGATATATACCTCGCCCGTATATTTGAAACTGTAACCTTGTGGTACAATATAAGGGGCAAATATTCATGAAGAGTAATTTAAAATGGTTTGGTACATAATTAAATGCTAAATAAATTTACAGAAAAATTTTAGGTTTTTTTGGAAATGAATATCAAAAAATTAAGCGAAAGAAAATCATGTAAATTAACACTTGTAATATTACTTAGTATTTCTGAGGCACAAGGCACAATCTCTGACACCGAACTTTCCTATATTTAATTTTGAAACACAAGTTTCGAAATCACGCTACTTAACCATGTTGAACTGCATCCTACAGTGAATATTAAAAACCCATTACGCGATAAAGATGGTTCACGGAAATTCATTAATGGGTTTGTAAACAGTAACATTTTCAATAGCATGATGAAGTTACATGCACTAGTAGCGCAACACAAAAACTGACTTAAAGATAACGAAGTGTCCATAACTTTAAGAATCACTTGGTCCAGTACATACCATTGTGACTAGGTATTTACTTAAAATGTTCATGTCAAAATGTTCTATGTGGTGTTTAAAAACTACACAAAAATTATTTTCCCGATTTCTTTTAGTGTCTTTATCGCATTTTATTTGATGTGATTACCCTTAATGAATGCGTCACTCGGATAAAACATTTGCTCAAACATTTAGCAAAAAATTTATCTACGATTAGACTTCTTTATAAACTTTTCGTATTGAGTTTCAAAACCAGGATATTTTAACGGATGGTTTCTAGCAAGCCCATTTAAGTTCGTGTCTTTAGAAAATATCAGCTTTCTCAACCATAAAAATTAATGCGGAACTATTTGAATATTAATATAATGGTTATTACCATTAATACAGACCTATATTTTTCGAAGCCGTGCGACAAAGCCACTTTGCAGTGATTCACTTGAAACAAAGAATTGTCCTTGCCACAAAAAAAATTGTGTTGTGGTGGAAAAGAGATTTTAGTGTGTAACCCAAAACTCTGTGCTAAAATTGACTCTTCCATTTAGCCCGCTTTTACGTTTACACTGCCTACGTTCTACTAAATAATGCAAACGAGCAGCTGTGGGTGACGCAAGTGTGGTGAATTATACACAATCGAATAAAACCAGTTCTGAAATTGCTCCTGTGTGTTTTGTCCAGTTTCAATTTACATACTGCGTGTAAGAGTAGTAGCAATAGCACATATCGAGTGGTTATTTTTTGCACAACTGGTACTAAAACGTTCACTGTCAGTACTGTTGTATTATTAGAAGAAATTATTTGTAAGTCTAACAGCCCGTTGCGATGATATATGATGTTTAGAGATGACGGTACATCACGAATATTATTTATACCAACATACCCTTAAAAAAACACTGCAGTTACTTCCAACGTGTATGATTGTGGAAGGTGCGTTTGATCTAACGTAGCTGTCTGCAGACCAATGTCAGGCAACAAATATTAAAACAGCGAGATTCTTACTGGCTCAGTTTAAAAGCGTGAAAGCTCCCCGTTCAAGCAAAAACCATTAATCTTTGGGTTATGTGAATGTAGGTTGAAACCCAGCAAACAGTCAAGTCTTCCCGTGATGTACCATCATATCTAATGATGTGCTTTAATTTATGAGTACCATAAATGCAAGTATGTTTATTTAACTTGTTCGTTTAAGGATATTAAATGTTGGTACATACACAGAAGTTTAATGGTGTAACCATACAACAATATTTAACTTCGCAACTATGCATCTGACGTCACATCAAGCTGGACTAGACGAGTCACTGCTATAGCTTGCGAGTGGCCGCATTACGGCGAACTCAAACTGGCTCTGCGGTGGCCAGATGGTTCAACTTGCCACGTAGTGGGGAGAGGAAAAGAAGTTCTGCCAACTGACGAGGTCGTAGAACTGACATAGCCCCGCCACAGAGCTGCCGATGTGCTCATGAAGGCAAACAAGCCAATGCACAATTCCCTTCGTCTTTACGCGGCTACATGAACTGTTATATTCCTGTTCAAAGGCTCCAGACACTTAAGCATGATCTCTGGTTGTGTTCGATCAACTTGTTTTAACACCGCACGAGAACGTTTCAAATTAATTTTTCAGTAGTAGTATACCGATTAATAATATTTTACTTGAATAAATATATAGCAAGTTCTCAAACCATACTATCTTATAAGACGTCTACTGTTGTAATTTAACTAGTAGCACTAATATTGAAATCGGTACTATGCTAAATGAAATATTGTGTTTAGACCTATAGATACAGACAGAAAGTATTCGCGAAAAGACTTTTGCCTCATCTTGTTCCAGAATTTTACTCGCGCATCTGCATCCTTACTTTATGGTTAGAAATGACGGTATATCGCGAAAATGTTTTGTGCCAACAAACGCTTGAAAACGCTGTAGTTTTTTGCAACATTTATGATTCGGTCACATATTATTTAGGGATACAGAAGTGAAATAGCCAGTAGGATAGCGAACTCGGTCACACATGCCAGAAAAATGGCATTCCTGGTTTACAACATGGCGGGGACGCCTACTGCCAATGAGCGTAAGGTGGCTGTCCTGCTAGCAGGCAGCCAGGCCTATAGGAAACCTGCCATAACATGCAGTAGCCAAACAGACACGGAGCTGGAATCAACAGCCGTGGGCAGCCAATAAGCGGTGAAGTTTGCCGGTATCAAATGAGCCACCACCTCATTTCATGTCTGTATTACTGTTTAGTCTGTGATTCAGTGATATACTTCTGACACAACGTAACTGTCTGCAGACAAAAAACAGGCATCAAATATTACAATATCGTAATTTTTATTGGCTCAGTCAAATGGGGTAACAGTTTCAAGTACAAGCAAAAGCCAGTAATCTTCTGGTAAGCTGAACGTGGATTGAAATCCAGCAAACAGTCAATTTTGCTCGAGACAAACCATCATCTATATTTATGGTATATGGCAGTGTGTATTTTTAAAAGCGTCTCTCATTTGACTGTGCCAATGAGAACAAGGTTGCTGCGACACCCACGTCTGTGATTTGCGGTTGTAAGACCAAAAATACAATATTAAAAAAAAAAAATCAAATAACTGACTATAGAGCCATGAACTTTTCGCGAAAATAATTTTGCCCCAGTTAGTTTTAAATGCAAATTGTAGTTCTGCTTTATAGTCAGCGGTTGTATGTTTTAACTGCCACGTGTCTTGCGAATCTTCCTACAAAATACAGACGCACGGTGTTGCAGTAGCCTTACTGTGATTGGCACGGAACCGTCACTTCACAAACACACGCTGCCAATAACCAAGAAGAAAGCAGAGCTGCAGATGTGCATGTAAGGCACTCAAACAAACTGGGGCAAAATTATTTTCACGAAAAATTCATGGCCCTAAAAGCAGAGCTGTAGATTTCCGCATAAGACATTGAAACAAACTTGTGGGAAAAAATATTCTTCGGTATCATTAGGGCCCGGTAATTTTCGCGAAAAGAATTTTGCAACACTTTGTTTCAGTGCCTTACGTGCGCACCTGTATCTCTGCTTTGTGGTCAGTGATTGGATGCCGTAACACCCAGCGTGTGGAGGTTAAACCTGCAAATCACAAACGTCATGTGTGGCAGTTATCCATGTACTGATTGGCACAGTCAAATGAATAACGACTCT
>PNEQ01006308.1:0-20877 GCA_003012365.1 Medauroidea extradentata
TTTTTTTTTGTTTAACTCACGGTCAGACATGGTAACGCCGGACAGCTGACGGGTTTATTTGTGCTTGGTAAATAACCGCCTTTTGTAAGAAACTTACCGAATCCAAACATCTGTCAAAGTTAAAGTAAAAAATAAATCAACAGTTGACTGAGTAAGTGAGTTGTTATTGGTGAAATCACGATGGTTGGTTAACCCTGAAAGTAACTTAAACTGAGCTATCCGGAGCACGTCAAGCCACATAACCTCAACGCCAAGTGACAACAAACAATAACAATAGACCACAGCAACACGCAGCAGACGCGGACGCGTCACAATACGTAGAACTACCAAGTAAAGAAAAATGGTTCTGAAGTGACAGTTTGTAGGGTTTTTTTTTATTGGCATTCACAAGGTAGGTGCAAAAAAAAGTGAGAATCCTCCAAACGAAAATATTACAAAACAGTTTGTTTGAAGAAAAACAGGGTAAACATGAAAAGCGAAAGAAACTGGAAAACTGTGTATGGCAGATGGCTATGGATCATTTGAAAGGCATTCCACATTGTGCAAGTCATTACACGTCCCACACAAATTGGCTATATTTTGACAATCCAGATTAGACTATCAAGGGACTGTATCGTATGTTTCAGGAATACTATAAAGAACACACTGGCAAACCTCTAACAGTGGCCTACAAAACTCACTGCCAGAAGGCCGAAAACATATGTATGCGACTATTGCACGGAATGCAAGAAAAATTTGGAAAATCATCCTAAACATCCATGTCTTTTAACATGGAAGGTGCACAAGAAAAAGGCTGAAAGGTACCTGTCCATGAAAAAGGAGTACATTAAAAAGTCCAAAGAGAACGACATTCTAACACTTTAATTTGACTATGCACAGAACCTTTCTATGCCAAAGATCAACATAACAAAACAGTGTCACACAAGGTTTTTGTGGCTGTTCATTTTTAACTTCCACTGTCACATTGATAACTCATCTATCTTACACACATTTTAAAATAATGGTCCTAACCCAGTTGCATAGTTTCTTTTCAATTACTTTTCTAAAAAAAAATATCCAGAAACCCAAACATCAGAGATATTATACTGCTTTCAGATTCAGCAGGTGGCCAAAACAAAAATGTTATTGTGCTAAGATTTTGCTCATGGTTATCTAAAACTTTGGGAGTGCCAATATCACACCTTTATCCTGTATGAGGCTATTCATTTGGCCAGTGTGTATGCAACTTTGGGATAATGAAATCTAACATAAAAAAGAAAAGAACCTATTGAGATAATGAAGCCATAGTTAGAAAATATAGCAACGTGTCGGGACAAACCTGACCCATTTGCACTCGTACATAATGAATCTTTGCTTCACATTTGGGATCTGGCTTTGACACCATACTTTGAAAAAACTCTTGAACAAAAAGGAAATACATTTTGAATCTATTAGAACTGCATAATCAAATATAAGACTAGTGATACTACTGCTGTATCCAAGAACTACAGTAGTCTGATATTTGAGCCTTATAGGTTTATGGTCTCCTGCTCTACAAGTCTATCACTTCAACCTGTTCCTCCAAAGCAGTTGCAAAATGCTAAAATCAGCGACATTAATCTCTTGTCATATCTATCAGAAGAAAACAGGGGTTTTTATCAAGACATCTTTGATACTCAGCTGCCCGCAGATTTCCATCGACCTACTGCAGCTGAAAATAGTGACTGCGTCTTCGGTTTGGTGTGAATATGGTGTGTGTTGGAAGAAGACGGACGTGTAATATATGTACAACATTATTATCAATACTGCTAATGTGTGAAAATCTTGTATTGCAGTTTATAAAAAGTTATTAGGCTAGTATAACATTTAGATTGATTGTTTATTATGTAATAGGTGTGATTGACAAAGACTGAGGTCTAAAATATATAGACAAGGGAACAGTTATAAAACATTGGCAGGCTACTGCTAGTGTGTCACACAGCAGCTTTTATTTTTGTACTTTCGTACAGCTATTAATTGTGACGGAAGGAGACTGTTGTCAAAGTAGTAGGTGTACAAACACTGTTACCTATATTATTATTGTTTTGGGTAAGTTTCTGCTAACATGTTACAAAACTATTGTTAAAATATTAAAGGATAACGTTATTAAGCAGATACTAATTTGCATTTTTAAAACTGTTCTATCTAAGAAGGATTTACAACATGACACACTTAAAATAGCCTCTAGTTTGGTTATTGGGCTATTCGGTATATTGGCATGACATCCGCATATGTCTTTTGTAAGAGTCGACGGTAACCACAGTTTGTTTACAATATTGTACTAGTCATATATTGATTTGTACGTGTATGAAAAAACTTTACACCTCTATATCTCAGAATGCCATTTTGAGTCATAGGCCCTTATTCCAACTACCATCTCAATTTGTAAAATTACTCAAATTACTAATTAAGGACATTAAATAATAGGTCAAAAATGCTATAACGTTTAAATAGATTTCTTTTTTTTGTCTCCTATTTCAGAGGGATTCCCCTCCTGTCTACATCCTTGACAATCGTTGAGCAGTCCAGTCTTACGGAAAGGTGTTGATGGCACATGCCTTTCGTAAAACGTCCAGGTGTTGCTCACAGATATGTTGCCCTGAGACTCCCTGAGTTGCATTTATCAGCCACCTACAATCGTGCATGACATATCACTACTTCTGATGACACTGTGTTTGTATCACCTAAGGTGGACCCTGATTTTCAGTCGAGGAGAACACCTTGCTATTGTACTTACATCAAGCTTTCACTGTAGAATACCTTATTTGTCACATTTGTTATTGGTTCCTTGTTTCAGGCAAACTAGTTCCAGAATTGCAGTCAGTTTTTCTGACCGCTCATGTGCAGTCTATGATATCAACAATGTTGAAAGGATAGCCACTGCTGATGGACACAATAAACCTGTCTCTGGCATCAGGTGGGTGTTAGAAATTGTTTTATTTTTATGTTGTTGGGCTTGAATTGTAGTTTAGTGTTTGAAATTTACAGTGATTTGCTTAAGGTTATCATATGGTGAGGGATATGTTTGTGTGTTTGAGGTAGAAATCAAAGTGCAGCTCTCAGTCAATACCAACCAATGCATTTAAAGCCATATTGGCTACTAAAATGGCATGCTGTGATTTCCTCATATTCATTGAACTTAAAGAATTTTATTGCTATTAAAGCAGCTTACCTTTATTCCTGACAGACCAAAATTGTAACGCACAAAAGAGAAACAGTTCAATTTTCAGTTTTGTGAATCATATCAGTTACAGTGCTCTGTAATGTCTTGAAGAGCCTCCGTAGCGCATTAGGCCTAGCTGTTTCATTATGTTTATAACAGTAATGTAAGTAAAGCTAAAGTGTGTGTGAAAATTCAGTTTGTCAATATAGTAAGGCTAAATCTTGTAACACATATGCATTATTTTTCCATATAACATTAGACAGCATTATCTGCACTTCATGGAGATTAATAATTGCTACATTTCAGGTCTGCTTGAGATTATGTGGATGTGTCATGTAGTTGCCAGACAAATGGGCTATTTCAACACAACAGTGGCCTATTTTGTAACAAATGGTTTACCAAATCAGGCTGCATTAATGTTTCACAAGAGCATTAAAAATAATTTTTCTTGTTTTTCTTCTCCTCCACATTTTTCTCCTATTTCTGCACGTATTGACAAGAGATGCCGTACCAAAATGGTGGTTTCCAAACTGCGGAAATCATAGAAAATATTGCTCTGGCTGTAGCCTTGATATATTGGAAGAAAAGTTTACTGGTGATACTCTTATTTTTAATATTGTTAGTGACAGCTGTAGTATGTTTGTCATCCTTATTCAGTTCATGTATATTTTAAGTGGTTGTGTTAATTGAAATGCTTAAAAAAACTTTAAGGTGTAGGATATAAAGAAAGTGCATTTCTGAAAAATCAGAAAATGTGTGTTCTAACATTAACAAAGAAATTTGTGAATTTGTTTTGAAATTTTTTGTTCTTTACTACCTAGTAAAATGGCTCCGAGTCATTAATGGTCTAGTCATACAAATAAAAGCTTATTATATTACCTATATATAATTTACTACAGCATTTTGTATTGATTTCCAAGTAATGTCACTTGGTGGAAGGAATTTTTTTTAATGTACATATTTGGTTTAATTACTAGTTATTGCCCGCCTTGGTTTTCAAATTAATGCCTCTTTGAGTTGTGCAAAAGTTCACTGTTGGTAGTACTATAAATGTTTGTAAGTGAATCATAAAAAATATGTATATCTGTTGTCAGTATATTTTCTCAAACTAAGTTTTTCCAAAAAAAAAAAAATTAGAGTAAAATTAATTTAAATATTTTTTTATAAAAAGTTATGGACACTTAAAATTATGTATATGTAGTACTATTAATAATGGCAATACTATTAAAAGTGGTAATTATGTTTTTTTTTCTAATAAGTTTTTTGAAGCAAATTATTTTTGAAAATTGAAAATGGTGCAAAATGATGCTTAAGGGTTCAGTGATTTTTTGTTAAAAAAGTTCAACAGTGCAGCATGACTCTTATTTGCTAGAAGCACTGCCATTATTTACCAGTATCCCCAAAATACCACCTCACGTCAGTTTTTGGCTAAGGTGTCTCTTGTGAATTGTGTGGCATAAAGTTTTAATCTAGTTGATAATTCTTTGTGTCTGCAGATGGTAAAATAGCTGATGTCTAATTTTCTTTCTTCTATATGTACAAAAGACAGAAGTTTTTTTTTCCTCCCCCCATACTGATATCCTACTGGCCTCTTCCTTTCTATTATGTATATTTATTTCTTCTATGTACTTTCAATCTAAGTTGTTATAGGTCTATTTATATTATTAATTTTTAGGTTCAGTCCCAAAAATGACAATTTGCTTTACTCATCTTCGTTGGATGGAACAGTCAAACTTTGGGATTTAAGGACTGATACAAAAAA
Organism: Medauroidea extradentata; assembly: GCA_003012365.1. NCBI lineage: Eukaryota > Metazoa > Arthropoda > Insecta > Phasmatodea > Phasmatidae > Medauroidea > Medauroidea extradentata. The sequence goes on from PNEQ01006308.1 coordinate 4,944, forward strand.
CTGCAAAACAGAATTTATTGGTAAGTTTTTTTATCCACACATTAACTTCAAAAATGTTAAAAACTACAAATCTATTTCAAAAATATTTTGGCTATGATCTCCAGCATTGTGATAGTGTGCTTGGGTGTTTAATGGTCAGTTCAGTGTGGCAATTGAGCTCTGATTTTCTTGGCAAAAATATGACTTTTAGGTTATTGACAGACTAGGTCACGCGAGCTAGGAAAGGTTCTGGTGATGCGCATAGGAGAAGTTTCCTCCTCCTACCCCTAACCAGGGGGGTGTGCGCATCTGCTGATTGGTTGTAGCTGCTAATGGTACACTCAGGACTCCGTCATTTCCCCTCTTACTGGCTGGGAGGGGAAATGTGGGGCGGGTAGCTGCGCAGTAGATACCATTTTACGTCTGCTACACCACTCTCTCAAAACCTTTCCTAGGCTGTGCGACCTGTAACTTTTAAGTGCAATCATATATGCTTGCCGGTGGCGATGCGTGACCCAATTTGAAAGGCAAGCTACTAACCATATTTGCAACTACCAGGATTTTAGCATCGTTTAAATGTGTATAATTGGGAGGGGGAGTTACGCGCTTAAAACTTGAAATATTTTAACGGAAGAGATAAATAATAAAACCGACTTAAAAGCATATTCCATGGTAGCAAGCGTGGCAGCCAGTTTAGCAACTGAACTGACATAACGGAAATCGTAACGGCTTGTATGGCGGCTGTTAAAGTATCAGGTATCGCGTCAAAGATTCTTTATCAGGATGTGTGAAGGCAATATGCCAGGATAAAACCAAGGAGCTATCCAGGGGGTGGGTCAGATTGTCATGTTAATTGTATCTACAGAATGCCGCGTTGGCAGTGGCGTCATGTAGGGGGGAGGCAAAGGCCCCATCCTGGATTTAGAAGGATGTGTGTGTATATATATATATTTTTTTTTTTTTTTGTTTTGTTATTTAGATAATAACGTTAGCACATAAAACCGAAGTTTTATTATTAAAGTTTCTAATTTATACATGCTTAATTAATAAAAAAGATGCAACAAGGTCACTGTTGCCAAAAAAATATCTCCCCTCCTCCCCTCCCCCACAAATAAAAACTGAAACGACAAACCCTGCGCGTTGGGGAATCACGGCTGGTCATGTGGCCGATGTTCGAGGCCATTTACTGTAGAGTTACAGCATGCGCATTGTTATTTATAATCAACACTCTCATAAAGTCTTCGTTTAAAATCCTGCTATCAACACGGTTGAACGATTTTTGTATTTTTTAATAGAAAAGCTTTGGAATCCTAATTGCCAATAAAGCCTCAGTAATACTAACTTTGCAAAATTGCATAATTTTCAAAGTTAGTTGTAGTATTGTGAACGCTTCTACAACTGAGTTTCCAAAATGTTTCATTGTAAAAGTGGCCTACAAAAATATTACAGTCAACAATCAATCTGACAAGGATAGTTCAGATATGTTTATGAGAACTGATCACAAAGTTAATTCTGCAACATTTACAAAAAATCCGAATAAAGAGATATTTTGAATAAGATTACAAACATGCTGAATTACGCAAATTTCAAATGTCTGCCTACCTTCTCTGATGAAGTCACAGCTTTGCCGAAAGTAAAAACACTGCTGGAAAAAGGTTTAGCACGTAATCCACACACACAACACTTGCATCCACGTTTTCGTTTCATCCATTTTATGTATACTGGATTTTAGTCTCGCGCAAGACCATTTTAAATCACTAGTTTAGATAGCACAACAATGAAATTAAATAAAAAACTATTATATTCACTTCGCAGTATTACCGTGCAGCGCGGGAACTAGCCAACACATTGGATTAGTGTAAATTGTAAAACCAACTGCAGGTGACCAGTGTTCCCCACTGAAGTCTATGGAAAACCACTAACGGCACTTGAATAATCACCGGAGACCTATCTTATTAATAGAAAAGAAAATTTCCAATTTACTAGTGCCAGTTTAAACAGTCTTCGCCTGCCTGTTTATCAACGCATAAGTTACACAACTTGACCGGTAATGCATTATCTGAAATCACAATAACTGGTAACAAAACGACTAAAGTGGCAATTCTGCTAGGTTCGACTATATTCGTATCACTTCGGAGAGAAAGCACTGCAATCGTAGCTTCTAACACAGCGTCACTTAGCCAATCCCCTCTCGTGTTCCCTCCACCCGGCCACCCCTCCAACCCCTTCATTCACCAGAATACTATCACGGTAACGCTACCCACTAGAAGCGATATTGGAAGCGCTTTTCAACAGCTTGCTTTGGTTGTTTACGAGTTCTTATCTTCTAACTGGCAGTATTGTAATCCGAGCGGAATTTGTAAAAGATACATCTGCACGAGTCATAGTTAGCTTCTAGTAGAGACAAGGTTGCAAGTAAATATTTATTATAATCAGATAATTGTCAGGAAGCTGCCTGGGCAAGCATTGCTTGCCTTGCTTACCCTGACGAGACGCCACTGATGCTTGCATTCACATAACAACAATCAAGTAATAAAAATATACGTACTGCAGCCATTTCAAAATATACATTCTACTTTAGTTTCTCATGTTTGAAGTCACTGAAGAAATAGCTCCTTTTGAGATTTAAAAAAAGTTGTGAAATACTGTCTGGAGAAACTACAGAATTTTTCCCTGTAGTATTGGCTATAAACAGAAAGAAGCACATTTCATACAAGACCAGAATGGTACTTCTGAACATCATGGTAAGTATAGAACTACTGCTTAATACAAACTTGAAACTCTGGGTTTATGAAGTAAGGAAAAACAAAAAAAAGTTAACTTTCCCACCTGTTTGTATCACCATTCTAAGAAAATATTTTGACAGAACTATAGTGCATTCTGCTTGCATGATCGCTTGCATGCCAATTATATACAGTATGTAAAATTACACTGCGTCAAATAGTTAGTCAGAAATACCACACTCTTGAGAAAATATGTCTGTGTTGCAGTACAGTACATTAATAATATTATCACAGTCTGTACTTCTCTACTACTGTAGTGTGAATATAGGGGTGTGCAGTTTTTATTATTATCCCATTTTTGTAAAATGTTTTCGTTTCCCTGCAACGTACTGATATTACTGGTAGAATAATATAATTTTGTCGAAAAGAGGACATTAGAAAATGTGTTTTGCTTCCCCACAGATGACACTTCTGACAGTAATGTGTTCAAACCATTGACCACTTTCGATGTATCCCCTGATGACAGATTTGTAGTTGCTGGCTCACAACTTGTTGATAATGATGCATATCTTCTGTTTTGGGATGCAAGATCTTCCAAGCTGCTAGGGGGTTACTGGGAATCACATGCAGATGACATTACTCAGGTATGTTTAAATTACATTGGCTTTGATGTACAGTAGACTTACTTTAATCCAGACTTCAGTGATTTGGCCCACTGGGCAATTGGGACACGCCTACAAAAAATGTACCTATGTCCGTAATTTATTTGAGTGTATATATTTATTGTTCATACTGTTTATAAAAATAAAACAACAGCTTTGCATTTTGTTTAAGTGCAGTATTGTTTTTATGTTCCCAGCTTTATGTATTTTATTTAATTATAGTTCATACTAAATTGCATTTTTACATATACTGTATATGCTGGTCCAAACTTTCATCTGAAGACAGTCAGTCAAATTAAATACACGACCAATTTTCTCATATGTTTTGTTTATTTATTTTACTGACATGAAAAACCAATGGAGACTGACGTTTAAACAGTATGGAGTCTTTCTCTGCTCATTCTCCTCCTTTGGTGTTGGAGATTGAGGACTCTGTCACTTTCCTGGTCTGGAGACCAGCCCCCTGATTTGCCTGACTACTCTTGACTGTCCGTCGACTGCCCTTAAATTGTTCTGCCTGTGCTGCTGTAGCTATTTGCTCTCACATACTGGTCAGCCATGCGTAAAAAGGGGGAGGGGATCCTCAACCTCCATTCTGAGTCTGCTCGTACATGGCTGTGCAGGAGTGAAGTTGGTCATTTGTGTTAGTCGCCTGCCCCATTGACCCTAACAGTGTACTTCTCTTGGACGTGCTGCCACATACTATGTACTCTAATCATGGCAGTGCTAGCAATCTGATGTAATCTGTGACCACTCGCTGCCAAAGCAGGAGATGTCGAGATACCGCACTCTATATGGACACAACAGTTTATACAATATAGTTCATTTTTTACACACAGTACTCTTCGACAGAAAGACTTAAAACATCAACAAAATTACTGTTACAGCTGCATTTTGTGCAAACTTAGGTTTTGTATGTGTGTGTATATATGCACGTGGTGTGTGATTACCCTCGGATTGTCCGCTATTCAAATTTGCGCCCTTGTGTTCGTCCCTGCACTTTTGCAGGGTGCTATTTCCGGACAGATGTTCTCCAACAAATGTTTCTTTTCACAGTGTCTACCACCCGTGTGATTTACAAACATTCATTCCCGGACATCCTATATTATTGTCTACATGTATACATGAAAGCTATATTGCTCTCTCCCTACATGGATGTTGTGAGAACTTATGAGCTGGTGAATGTGTCGTAGTGGTTACAACATGAGTTTAATTAATTAAAATCAAAGCAGAACTACCACTTATGCATTGAAACATATCTACATAGCAAAAAAGAAGCACTCACGGGGTTGAAAAGATGGAAAATGTTTCTGATAAATTAATATGCAGAATGACTAGTTGGTTAAGCAAAGTTGGGGATCCCAGCACGTTGAACACCATGTGACTGCTTCCAAGGTACTGGCCTTGCCGAGGTGGTTGTCAGACGCATTGGTGGCAACAGCAGTTAAATAGAACAGTTTGCTTAACAGAACTCCAGCCTCTTATACATGCATAATTAGTTATGTAAACAAAACATTGTAATAGAGTATTTCCTAGCCTAGGGGTTGCTACCCTGGAGATGTTCAAACTTACGTGGTTCCAATGTACCTTGAAAAGAAACAGCCTTTTGCAAATGTATTGGAACTGTATGCAATAATTTGCAATGGAAAGAATATGAGTTAAATGTGTTGGTACAGTATGTTGTTTGTGATGTTGTTTAAGAGAAGGGGTGGCTGGCTACACAAGCTGTGGTCGACTGCTAACTACACAGCTGTTACCCCCCAGCCTATTTCCTTCCCTTCCTTCAACACTATGAGGCACTTGCTGCCTTGTATTATACTGTATACTCTATAGAGTCGGGTGAGGTTGTAGAGGTGCCTCCTGGCAGCTTATGGGTTCGTGTGTATGTCTGGGTCTCTAAGCTTAAGAAGGTATGAATACATGTATTTAAGACTCCACTGTACCTCTGACTTATAAACCATCATTGGTTTTCAAGTCGTAATATTTGTTGTAGAGCATACATAAAAAATGTTTTCTTGCAGAATCAATTTAAAGTTGTATAGGTTCTTTAATATTTTTGCGCTAAATTTGCTTCATGCAATAAATTTGCTTTATGCATTAAATTAATTTGTAAACAGAGAACAAAATAGTATATTAATTTTTTCTCTCACTGTTTACAAATTGTATTTAACAAGTACATAGTAATGCAAAATTAGTGTAAAAATCTCAAGTACGTAATATGCATAAAATTAGTTCTGCTAAGCCATGCCAATTTGCGCATGCACCCAATTATTGCCCCCTTTCGCTAAGGGGTGCCTCATAAGGGCATTTTAAAGGAATCCAAAAAACATATTCTTATGAGAAAGCATTGATTCTACTTTCATTTAGGGTGACTTAGAAAACGAGGACGTGCATTTCTATCAACACTTTTAATAACCAATTAAATTGACATAATTTACATTAAGCACATCACAGGTTCGCATGTTTTCATTAATTTACTGCCATTCCTTTTCATCCACTTGTCAAGAGACAAATTGTTCCGTTTAGCATCTTTCACATAATTTCATCAACTACACAGTGTCTCAATAAATATACCCATACGTTAAAACAAGGGTAAAAGTTAAATTAAGAGGCCTTTTCACTCTCTCAGTTACTCCGCACCTCTTGTTCATACAGTTCCCATTCGGATAACATTTCCCTCACAATTGGGGTGAAACCTCAATACCTCGTCGCTTGCTCCCGACGAAAGTTTATACATCATCAAAAGTTTCACACACACCATGAATTGACTAAGCTGTATGTTGCTCGGAAGAAACTGACACAAATACCACAAGCACCATGTTTGTACAGTTCAGCATCACATACCTCCAGTTCCCGCATCGTGTACTGCGAACTCGACCCGGAGTTGCGGAACAGCAAGTTGCAAAATCAGATTGAGATCATCAATATTGTCGGTTTCCAAAGGGTGAAAAAGAAATCCACATCTGCCCACCATCTACGCAAAGACGAAAGTACATACCAGAATTCACAGCCAAACTCTACCGAGGCCCAAAACCATCGGCTCGGCACTCGTAAAATCGCTATTAGTACTCGCAACAACTGCTCTGATCAGCTCTTCCAGACAGAGTAATTGCATTCAACAACGTTGGCTAGCTCTGCCCTACACCCCTCCCTTTGCCTTCCCCCCCCCGAGCCGCCACACGTCATCCGCTGCCATGCAGCGCACCCAGTGGCCACATGGCAAACGAACAACTGCAAATGTTTCTACCCGGAAAGAAAGGGACTCCTATCCGAAAATAATCCGAACCACCACAATTCAAAACTTGAGACTGCAGCTGGCGGACTCAAAACAAACAAAACCGCAAAATATCAAAGAGAGAAAAATAAAAGGAAAACCTACCATTTACTAAACCACAACACAAACTATTAAAATAAACAACTTCTACTTAACGTCAGCTTACTACAAGCAAACATTTTCATTTATACTCTAAAACAAATATTACAACTTGAAAGCCAAGTGTTTGTGTACCAGGTGTATAGTGGAATCTTAAGAATGTGTACAGTAATTACTTGTCTGAATAAATCTTGAGTCATTACATACTGAAAGTTTCTACTACTTTAATACTGAACTGTTCTTTCTTTCCAGTTGTGAGTTACCACACAAGTAGACACATTTTATGGATGTAAACTTTTATTAAAATGAATTAATGTATGAGGTAATTTACTGATTTCTGTTTTAGATATGAGTAAAATTAATAAATGCTGCATGCACATGAAGGTGTAGCAGTGTATGCAGTTCAAAGCATAACAAGGGTTGAGAGAGATATTAAAGGGTGGTGGTGGTGGTTGTTTGAGCACTATATATAGGACAGGTGTTGCATGAGTTTTAGTTTACTGCATGTGAGACTGTAAATACTGTAGCTAACTGCACTACAGAAAAATCATGTCATTGGTTGAGGATTTTATGTTCGTTACCAGACAGAACATTTTATAACCTCTAGTCTGTGGTCACCATGAGTTGGCCCTTACTGAAAACAGAGGCCATGACCTATGCTCTCTGTATTTGAATATTAGTATTGATGGAATAATGTATCTGTATTAGACTGCCGTGTAGATACATCCTAAGTAGGATATTAAATATGTACTTTAGACTGGTTCAAATGCAAAAGCAGAACTAGTATACAATTGCTTGTGATGTAAGAAATTCTGTCAGTATTGATGTTATGCTCTAGCAAAGTTAAATTTTCAGAACTGAATCTAAAATAAGAATTATAATGATAAATACATAAATCCAAAATGGCAACACTACTTCCCCCTTAATTTCATGTTCAACTTTAGTTGAACCAAGGGAGGCAGAATAATGTGCAGTTATTGTTTTCGGTATATGTATTTCCAATTTATTTTTCCTTTTTAATTTGGGTTTCAGTGAATAAAATCAGTCAAAGAAAATTGTAAGTTACATATACTGTGGTAATGACGATTGAAGTGTAAGCCTCAACATTTGATTTTAATCCTTGCAGGTACGTTTCCAGCCATCAAACAAGAATATAATGGCTACAGGTTCGACAGATGGCCTCATCAATATCTTTGATGTCAGCCAAGGCTGTGAAGATGATGCTCTGCAATATAGCTTGAATACGTCATCTTCAGTGGTAGGTTACATAGCATTATGATAGTTTCTCGTAGGTTGATGGTATAAGAGAAAAAAAAAAGTTTTATCAGTTTACTGGATGGATTTTTTGTAGGACAAAATCTTTTGGAATGGAACCAGTGATTTCTTATCATGCATCACTCATACGGAAGACTTACAGCTTTGGAAGATAGATGGGGAAGCACCTGAAAATGAGTTCTCTCGAGAAAGTGTAGCAAAATATTTGCAGGTATGAGTAATTTTACTAATTTCTTTCACAGTAACGATTACGTAAACTGTAGAATTTGTTATTTAAAAAGGTATCATTACTTTAGTTTTTTTAAGCTTAGTCCCACAAATAAACCTGGGATATACAGGCATATGTATGACAAGTACAGTACTGTTATGTTAGAAGAAAATTATTTAGAATGAAATGTGGTTTTGTCATCTGATTGTTATACTTAATGCATTGTTTCAAAGATGAATGGGTGATTTGTAACCTTGACCTTGAACTTGGGACTCAATTTGAAAAGCATATTTTGCCTAAAAAAATGTATGCATGCCCATTTACCCAAAAAAAAAAATTGGGTTAGCAGAAAGGCTTAATTTTGGCTATGTATTTTTAAGTTAAGGTATTGTTTGCTGCTTAGTAGATAATGGACATGTGTTTTAGATTTTATTTGTGTTATTGTGTGCAGTTGGTATGCCCAAAATGTAAAGTGGTGTTTGGATAAATTTTTTGTACTCCCTATATTTATGATACACAGTAGTTGCATGTGTAAGTGAAAATGTTTGAAGTTATTCTTCTGTAGAGCCTTGGCATTAATGAATGTGTGCTGCATTATGTGGAAATCAGTGTTTGAGATAGTCTCCTGTTTTAGAGAAAATCTGTCGACACCTGTTATTTAATTGATGTTCATCAAAAAGAATCATCAGGCACTATAATGCTTCTTGCAGAATCTCGGACCACACAAGGGTAAGTAATGATTTGATGTCATACAATTGACCAAACCATTGTGATGGAAAAAGAGCTTACTGTCCATCTCCCTTCCTTTCTTCTTTTTCTACTTCTTTCCATTTTTTTTTTGTATCGTGTAGTGACAGTAGGCATGAATGCATACCATGCCACAGTACAAGAATAAGAGTATGAATGGTAGGGGATCAGCAACACATGAAAAAGTGTTAATATTTGCATCAGATATAATATGCTTCAAGATGCACTGGCCCATACCACTGCTTTGTTGTGTTATGAAGATTGCAGTGGTGTAGTGCTAGTGCTTGGACCACATGTTTTCCATCAAGAAGATCTGGGTTCAATTCTCGGTTGGGTCACACCAGATATTTTTGTGTGTTTGTAAAGGGGGGGGGGCTCATTTTGTTCTTTCCTATTTGCCTTGTGAGAACAGGTCTTGCTACAGACTGTACAAAATTTTGCTGCCAGTTAATGTTCAAGAAATTTCACATTTTCAATCCACAAATGTAATTTTTTCCCCATTAATTCAAAATTTTTCTAAAATTTCTTAATTTTTTTTTTATCTCCGGTGTAATAAATTTTTTGTTATTTACCTTGCCTTCATCTAACTAAAAAAAATTGTTAAAAGGGTTTGTATAGTCTGTTCATGACACTGATAAAACATTATTATTCTGTCCCCAACATTATAAGTGAAAATATTGGCTATATTAGTATGTGGCACTTAGTACAACAGAATAAGTAGTGGCTTTTATTCATGCAGCTTTTTTTTTTTTTTTTTTTAAGTCTTACTATTTTTAAATTTGGAACAACACAGCAATGTGTAAATATTGTGCCTAAATTTTAATGTAAATTGTATGAAAATAATGACTTATTTATTTTGGTCACTAGGTGTGAGTAACTTAAAATAAAAAAATATAAGTGTGTTAAGTGTTCTTAAATACACTGTACAGTTTTTTTGTCTACACTTTTAGTTTTACTGATGACAAGTGTTGACAATTAACTAACTGTAGTAAATAATTCCAGCCTACTAGGTGGCCAGATAAGTGGTAAACACAGTGTGGTAGATTTGGCCATGTTCCAAATTACATTTTAAGTTGACTCGTAACAAACAGTTTTAAAGGTGAAGTTATTTAATTGCCAAACAGAACACAGCTGTCTCCAACATTCTGTTACCATCAGTTTTCAGTGGTGTCCCTGTTACTTTTCTTTTGAGAATGATAAGCTCATGTCAGCATTGTCAGATTCACCAACTGTGGGACATTATATCACCAGGTTTTAAGTGGGTAAGGGCTACCTCTCCAAAAGGGTACTGCACTGATTATGCTATTCAGTGACAGAATGTGACCAGTTGTACTGGAGTGCAAACAGCAGTTGGAATAATGTCTCAGTATGGTGACGTGACTAATGGTCTCACCATGTGATGGTGCCTCTTGCAGTCATTGGTGGCAAGGTGGTTATGAACGTAGCTGAGTACTCTAGTTCTCTGCAATCTTTTGGATATATCACCAGGTTCTGTATTCTAGAGTTTGTATTTTGGGAGTCCCCTGATGCCATGGTTAGGCATTGTCACTTTTTTGTTCAAGAAATTAGGTATATTTTATGCTGTCAACCCCCCCCCCCCCCCCCTTACTAACTGGAAAGGGACATTTAGTTAAGGTTGAGAGAGAGCGAGAGAGAGACAGAGAAGAAAGAGAAAGTAATCCCATGCCTGACGTATGTTTTGTGATTTATAATGGTAACTATTACATGCTGTGCTGTTCTGCTTCTAGGGGCCTTTTGAGAACATTTGAAGTTACAAGTGACAGAATTCAACCTATGTGTCAGTTTGTGAACAACAAACAAATTGTCAGGGCAAGCTGGTACTTTGAAAATGTAAGTATGAACTGTTTAAGCTATAACTATAAATTACTTGTTCCATTTTCATTGTGTGCTATGCAAGCAATATGAGAAGTAATAATTAAGTACAGTATACCATTTTGTTCGTGCTTTTCAGGATGACACATTCGTGACTGGTGGCGAAGCTGGACTCCTAAGTGTCTGGAGACAAAAAGAAGTTGCAAATGGGCATAAAAAACTGTCACCACCATCACCAAAGTCATCAAAATTGAAAGTAAGTAATGTAATCAACTGGCTGAAAAAATCTTGCAACTTTATATGTACAGTGAAATGCTTCTTTTTTATACATGTCTAGGTACTAGACAAATAAATTCTGCGGAATGAAAGTTTTATATATATATATATATATTTTTTTTTTTAATGGTGTGTAAATACCAAAGAACTCCTGGAAACTAAGTATAAAATGCAGTAACATTTAAAACCAGGGGTGTTTATAAGAGGCTGTGAAGCAGATTGGCATATATTATTTGCAGGTAAGTGAGCACTGTGCCGTGCTTAACTTTTTGTTCATCCTGCATCTGTCTGGTATACTATGAAAGATTATAAATTTTAAAAAATGTACAGTACTTGGTTGAAGTATACAGGCTATCCAGAAACAACCACATAATAAGCTCACCATGCAAATCCTGGGCTAAATTGGAGACAAAAATGTTAGTGGCAAAATGTTTATGATGACATTTCACATGCACAATGTGACAAACACAGCAGTGTAGTTAGTCCCTTCTTGTACTGCACAGATATCGTACTTACCTTACTACTACTGTCTTGACCTGCATATTATGGGTACAGATTAAAATCCCGAGTAGTATTCAACATGATTCTACGTTTACTTTATGAAACATACATGAAATAATACCTGGAAGTGGAGCGGAAGAAGGGACTTTCTTCATGCATTATTCCATGTTGTGCTCGTAAAATGTCGTACATTATTTTGCTACTTTCATTTTCGTTTTCAGTTTAGCCCAGGCTTTGCATGGTGTACTTATTATACAGCTATTTCTGGACAATCTGTATATAGGGTGTATCAGCAGAGTTTCGTGCCGGTAATGTGAAAGCATTTGCAGAGAAACTGACATGATAGCCCATTAAAAACATTTTAGATACATTGTTTTTGCGGCAACGTGCGACTTACCAAAATTCCACAAGTGAAAAAAATTTTAATTTTTTCTGACACTAAAATACTACTACTCGCTTTAAAAAACGGCGATATGATACGGCTACATTGGGTTTGGCCGGCCGCAATTCAAAACAATGACCAACAAACATCACAGTACATCACAAGAAAACAACAGTGTTGATATTCAGGCAAATAAATTCAACTCTCCTATTTATTTACAAATGGCATCTTATACACGTAGAAAATAAGTTGGAGGAAGAAAAGGTGATACAGTCTGTACCCTAAATATCGTCGTCATCATCATCATCAACTCCAGACTCGTCACTGCCGCTGCCGTCTGCAGGGCTGTCCTCGTCATCCCAGGTGTTGTCTTCACTCCCATCTAGGGTGTTGCTAATGCAGCATTTGCGGAAGCTCTTGACAACAAGCTCTTCTGGGATAAGTTCCCATGCTGTCTTGACCCACTCGCAAATCTGCGCCAAAGGTGGTTTCTTGAGCCTGCCTGTCGGGGTGTAGGTGTGCTTCGCTGTGGCCATCCACTCTGTGTACAGACGTTTCGAATGGACTTTGTTCTGTTCACGCAAACATCCAAGGGCTGGAGCATCGATGTCATGCTGCCGTTGCCTTTCTTAAGACTTTTTTTACGTTCTCAGTCAGGTGCCCTCGGAAGCTGTCCATGACGAGCATGCTTCTTTTTCTTGGAAGGGCTCCGGGGCAACGTTCCCACACACACTTCAGCCAGTCGATGACAAATTGGTTGTCCATCCACCCTTTCTCCTGCACCCTAACGAAAATACCTGATGGCAACTTTTTGTTTTTCGGGATGGTTTTGCGCTTGAAGATGGCATAGGGTGGCAGTTTTCTTCCGTCTGCTAATATCGTCAACATGACTGTGCATCTCTACTTCTCATTGCCACCTGTGCGCACAGTAGCTGATTTCGCGCCAGTAGCATTGATTGTTGTGTCACTAGGCATTTCAAAATAGACGGGTGTTTGGTCAGCATTGCCCATCTGCCCCATGAGGTAGGAATGCTGCTGCAGTAACCGTATCACGTACCGCTGATAAGCTAAAATCTTATTGTTGTAGGCCTCTGGGAGTCGCTGACAAACACTGGTTTTTCGTCGTATGGATAAACCATTTCTTTTATAAAAACGGTAGATCCAATTCGCACTAGCTTTAAATTCTTGATTTACACCCAATTCCCGCGCAATCTTCAAAGCCTGCATCTGGCACATCTCCGTCGTAACCGCATATCTAAACTGCCGTAATTCAGTTACGTATGCATGCAATCTTTCTTCAACGGGTTGAAACTTGGCTTTCATGCCCCTGAAAGCACGCCTGTTCACATTGCATTCTTGCAACTTCACTTTTTCTTGTCGCCACTGCCTGATGCAACTCTGATGTGTCGAATTTTCTGCCTGCCGCACGATTACCGATATTCTCTGCCTCAGCTATCACTTTGAACTTTTCACCGGCAGTAAATGAATGAAGCCGTTTCGACATTGTACCGGGCTGATAACACTATGAAACGCGGAGAAAGAACAATGCCTGCTGTACACGACACAATGGCGACATGAAGTGCCGGTAAACAGTCACATTCCTGAGCATCCGGAACAACGGCCAAGTCATCCGCGCAGTTGCCAAGTCTCCCGCGAGTGCCAGCAACTCGTGCTGTCGCCAAGTTTACCGTTCGTGTTGCATACAAGGGAAATTGTTTAGCATTTATTACTTTTTTATTACATGTAATTTCACTTTATATGCTGTAAAAGCAGTAATTGAAATTGTTTCAAACAAATTTGAAAATTTATGTGTAAGTGTAAATTTAGTTTTGACCAAGTTTTTTTCTTTTTTTTTTTTTTTCCAAAAACAAAACTTGTTAGTTTCTTCTAATTTTTATGGCCAAAATAATGTGCTCATGGATTTCATTTTCCCTTTGTTTTATGCTCAGTGTTGTAATACTTCGTAAAACTGTCAGAGCTAAATTATGACTTTTGATTGTGTATTTGTAAATATGTGCAACTTTTTTTTTTTTTTTAATTTTTTATATTATCCATAAAACAATTACTTTTATAACTGAATTTGAGATTTAAAAAATATTGTACCTAGGCTTGAAAGTTTTTTGTCTATTTAGTTTCATAATTATTTACAAAAAGTGTTTTATTTAAGAACTTTTGAAAGTAGGCTGGGGTAGGTAAAAGCAAATAAATGGCTACCACCCAAGTGTTAAATTGGCACATATTTTGCTCACCCTGGTTTTTCAGTTGAAATTTTCGGATAAATACAGTAGAGCCCCAATTTAACGAACTCAGGAATAACGAAAATAGTGGTTTAACAAAAGGATTTTTTAGGAACCTTCAAAAAATAACAAAGAAATATATTAAATAACTAAGTGACATTGATAAAATGGAATATTAATAGTAATGTAAGTCTATTAAAAATACTAGCAATGGCCGCAGTATATACTTATTTCTCTTGTGAGCTTAAACTATCTGCCGAAAAACAAAAAAAAAAGTCGTTAAAATTTGTTGAAAACTTTGGCTGCATGAGTGACTTTGAGATAAACACGTGTGGGCACGGATGAGTGAACGACCCTGTGTTGCATAACAAGCGCGTGCCTAGATCCTCATCCTAGTACCTGACGAGTGAACGAGCATCTAGGTACCCAGTCTCCACAGTGCGGCGATGGACAGTGCAGGAACTAATTCACAGATAGTGTTTTGCATCTCCGTTAAATGCGTTGCAGTGCAGCGTGCTCTGTTAATTCTATTACTGATGGGATGCAGAGGTGTCCAGCATGATTTATTATTACCTGTCCCGTGATAAAACCAGCAAATTTATAAAAAAAAATACGTAATATTATTTATGCAGACTTTTTACAACAAATTTACTACCGTTAACGTAAATAATTTGTTTTTGTGATGCTAAAAATATGTTTGAGTGTTTTTAGCGAGCAGACCAACGAGTTTGTTTCACAAGCGCAGATTGGAATTTCCTGAATTTTATTGGTGGAACGGGGGAGGGAGACTGAAGGAAAGATTGACAGCTCGGCGGTATTAGTCATCATTTCTCACATGTTGATGGCGTGCAAAAATGGCCTAACTCACCATGCACATGCTTGCCGAGTGTTCCACAAAAAAATTTTTCCACTGATTTTTTTTTTTTTTTTTACTACGGCTGTGGCTTACCTGTCGATGGAAAACCTTTTTTTATTGTTTTGAGCTAACAGACTTTTTTTTTAATGACCTTAAATTTTGACAAAACATGCCAGAGGATTTGGGGTGAAAAAATATGATGTTGGATTTAACGAAATATTGATTTAGAGTAAATATTTTCTGGTCCCATGGCATTTTGTTAAATCTGGGTTCTACTGTATTGGGCAAATTATGCTAATAAATACGGTATGTGCAAATAACGTGAGTCGCTCATTTGTGCAAACGTATTGTCAGCTGCACTTAAACTGTATAAAGCATTTGTAAAACAGTTTTCATTTGTGATTTATATGAATGAATTACAGAATTATTGCTTATTGCTGCCTATGCATGTACACCTTATCATTGTTCGTCATTTTTGCTTGTTTCAGATGCCATCTAAGTTCCAGCAGCACAGGGAGTCCCCGAAGCCATACTAACAGCAGTTCAGTCGAGTGTGTTATAATTTGTACAGTTTATTTAATAAAAAAAGTATTCTCGCAGGCACTTTTTTTATGTTAAAAATGTGTCCAAGTAAATAAGTATAAATCATGTGGTCGGACAAATGTGCTGTCAGCATCCTCTGCAAAACATATTGTGTGTTAAGTTGGTAGAGAATGCTAGCAGTCTTTGAGAGAAGGAAAGGACTTGGTGGGTTTGTGGGAGTGGCTTATCCTTGGTTAGCGCAGCTACTGTAGGCTGTGATTCATTGTTATCAAAACTGTTCAATTTTACAGTGCTAAACTTGGTGCCACAAAAAACTGCTAACTCAATGGACGATAAACT
>PNEQ01006309.1:0-12681 GCA_003012365.1 Medauroidea extradentata
GAGATTCAAATGTGTGAATCGCTGTCTCTCTTGTAGCCACCTTTTAGTCCACATTCTTTTCTTCTTTTTCGGTGCTAATACACCACACTCATCTAATATCATGACTGCAGCTGCTACCTGCTTTGACAAACTCATCTTGAAAAACTGCAATGTGCGAGTATCGCTCGGCGTAGGTTGCTCCCGTGTGTGGTGAAAAACACCCGAGCCTGGCTCGCGAGCCAGACACGTCCGTGTATGGGGGCCTTAACGTATGACTGAGCTGGGATACACGCTGACGTGGCGGGATATGAGGGCCAGTTAGATAAAAATATGCCCATTTTCAGTCTGCAGGTGCTCCTCGGACTGTGTGTGTGCCTGAAGACAGGGACAGATTGCAGTCTTCGAACCATCGCAATTTGTTTTGTCGCAAGGCGACCATTGAGTTCGTCTATGTTCTCATTGTTTTACTGTCCACAGTTTCTATGTTAATTTGTATTCTCTCGCTTTATTCAAGGTGTATGTGTTTCAGCTGTGCCGAATACAACCAGCTATTTCGTCCGTTATTTTTTTCTGTTAATGGTTGTGATACATTTTGTCTGTTGTTTCGCACTTACAGATGGAATTATTTTTGTGGAATAATACGAGTTATTTATTTTTCATGGTTTTTTGGGGCCTAGGTTTGTTTTGATTAATTTTCTGGTTTGGTTCATTGTATGTCACTGACTGAATTACTTGAGGTACTGCATATGTTTACCTATGTTTGCCAGTTGCAAACTAAGTCATTTTAGTTGTTTACTTGTCTGTTTATCTGTGCGCATTATCTGGTTTTCAGTGACACACCATTTGCTGCAATGGTATATGTCCAAATTACTTTTTTTTTGTTACATAGAAATTCCTTGTAAATTGTTCTGAAACTTATGAGAGTTCCTAGCTTTGTCTCGTTATAATCCCTATTTATTCTCAGAAAATGCTCACAGAACTTATGCAAATTCTTGGAATCTTTGCTGAACTCTTAAATTTATTTATAGTGGTTGTTACATAGCCTAGATGTATTAAACATACATATTACTTGGAAAAATGTTTTTCTTTCAGATGCACTAATTAATTACCAAGTACATAGGAAACGTTCGAATATTTATTCGAATATTTTCTCCAAAATCTCTGTCGTTCTTAGCATTAGTAGAGCCACTGCAATTTTGGTGAAAATTATTCTGCAGCAACATGTTTCAATGTATTTTGCTCACATCTTCAGCTCAGCTTGGTGCTTATTGGCAGCGTGTATTTGTGCACAGGTGTCGCTCACTTGACTGAGCCAAGGATCGTAAAATTACTGCAACACCACTTATCTGTGAATTGCGAGTAGATCCCCAAAAGATGCTGAGAGGCATAAATCGTCTTACCACTGACAATGAAGCAGAGGTGCAGATGTGGACGTGAGGCATTGCAACGAAATGTTGCCTAATGCTTTACAACAATAATCAAGGGCTCAAAACATGTGATCTCCCATGTACGTTTGATAGGCTGTTTCCATTGCAGCTCCTCATATTTATGAGTTCAAGGTGAGAGGATAGTCAAGGATGCGTGGTCGCCTAGAACAAAAGAGTAAAACATCTCTCCACGTCGGCCGAATGTCCTTGACACTGGATTGTTGTTGTCCGGGACATGGACAAGCCTGTTTCGAGTTCCCAGAACTCCAGAGGGCTTGCTCGCATGGCGATTACGTCGAGGACTGATTGGCTGCCCGCAGGCCTGCTTCTCTCAGAAGTCCAATACATACTCTACATTATCATGTACATAAAACCATAACTAGGTGCTTTCGATACTATATAATATTTATCACGATAATATGCCTGTTACAGCTTTGATCACTTGTAGGAACGATTGTAGTTCACCAAAACGTTTCCGTGCGTAAACGAGGAAATTTTGGTGTCTTTGGTTGCTACACTGTTAGATAGTGTCTAAGTAAGTCTTTTTGAATGCACAGGTAAAAAAATTTATCCAGCAATCTTTTAATTGTTCGGTTGGTATTTTTTTTTTACAAATTTTCCGGGAAATTTTTAAAAGGCCTTGCACAACTACTTTAATCACATGGTAACTGCTTTAAATATGTAGCCTACCTTGAAAAAAATATTACTTAAGATTACACTGTAATAATTAAATTCAACAGTTCTTTAAAAGTATTTAGTATTCTTTCATAATGAATTTCTCTAATTACATAATACATGACATGTAACTTCAATGTTAAACATTTAATTTTAGTAAGGCAATTAGTTTTCAGTACTTATGTGTCCCTGTGTCAAGAAAATTGAGACTTCAACATCCCGTTTTATATGCAAACGCTATGAAGGCAATTTTTTTTCATGTCAGGAAAGGAAACGCTTTCCGGCACAAATATAAATTAAGATTTTCGGTAGAAACAAACTTAAATTTGTAGTTTATGAGTATCCGCCAAGCACAACATTATAATTACTATACTGTTGTTTTTACATTTCAAATACACTAACAAACTAATAGTAAGCACTTGTGAAAAAGAAATACTTTAAGTTATTTACGTCAGTTTGTGAGTAGACGTGCCAATTTGAAACTAGACATCATTGTATAACGAAATGCTACGAAGTTCACATCGACTCTTCTCGTCCCGTGTAAAATTTTCACATACCATTATATTGTATTTATTGTTTCCAAAAATAGTTTAACTTAGTGTTTGGAGAGCGATTCTTTAGTAGCTAGTTTATGGTACGGAAACCTTTAGTATAAGAAAGTAGGATACGAGCTTTTATTATTGAATAATGCATTTGTCTATCCCGTGCAAAAATATCCTTATTACTGGACTTCTGCAAGACTTCAGAGCAGCTTAGCCCTTAGAGCATCAGGCAAGTTAAGGAGGCAGTCCACGCAAAATTTGAATTATTTTTTAATAATTTTTATATTTGTACGAGATATTATTTGTTTTGTAGACATACTTTGTGACTACTTTTTACTGTAAAATTTTTTCTACCTTTCATAGTTTTTGTATAGTGGCATATTAAAGCCCAAATTTGTGTTAAATGGTTTTACACAAAAAACAAATACCAACTAACGTAAGTTACAGAAATGAAATAATTTACATTGAAAAACTGTGTCATTGGCTACGGCAAGATATGTATAAAAACACTTTATTGAAAATTTTCGTATTTAAAAATACAGAAAATTGGTAATTTTTTTATTTCAAATGTCAATAATTTGATTAAAAAATACAAACAATATTCAGTGTGGCTTTTTTACATGTCAAGATCTAGCACGTGACACTGTTCATAACTGTGAATTATTTCATTTCTGTAGGTCAGCTGACTTTCGTTTTTGGAAAAACCCGTTTTTTTGCCAATTTCGGCTTTGTCACGTTACTATACAAAAACTATGAAAGCTTACGAATTTAAAAATTACTAAAACAAAAGAAAACTTTTGAAGGGAGCTCCCTCCTTAAAGGCATGCATATTGTTTGGTGGACAGGAAAAGTTGTTTTCTATCAGTGATGAATTACACAGTACAGATAACTAGAAACACAAATATAAAAGTGCATACATATCATGAATATATTTTTGAAAGAACTGAAACCACGTTAGTGTCTTTAATTTAAAAAAAAAATAGTGCTCGGTAACATTCAATCCCGCTGCTACACGTTGAAAATGATACTTCTTAAAATTTTGAATGCGGCATGCTTTCTGCACGAATGTGGATATTTACACACGGATTACAATTTATGACTAAATGACCTTACAGGGTTTTATGACCAAACTAGAAAAAAAGTAATCTATGCTATTATTATTGAAAAGCCTTCGGAAAAGGCACAATAACTTTTTATAGCTTGAATGTTTTTTCACAACACGTAAAAGCGAAGAAATTGGATTATCACGTCTGAAGACTGCTATTTTCACCATACAATGATATTTTTTTTAAATTTAGTAACTTTACACTTTGACATTGCATTGCAAAATTCGTACGCAAGAATTTACTGTGCTTGTTTTTAAAACTGTTTCTCAGGTTTTTTATTAGTAGGTTTATATATCCCCACAAAGCAGCGAAACAGCCCTTACTTAAGTAATCCAGAATCAGAATAGTGCGTTAAAAGTACATAAATATATGTATGTAAAATATAACTAGTTTCTTATTGTAGCAGTTGGTGCCTACACTTACATTATATAAACCTACTCTTATACCACGTGGAACAATCTATGCAGTTCATTTGAACACTCTGTTGCACATAAATTCATCAAAACTTGATAGTTCTGAAGGCGTTTACTTTTCAAGTGTAGTTGTTTGATCTTTTGTCAGCTGACATTTTTGGGTATAAAATAAACCTGAGATGTTCATTCCACATTCTACCGTACATGCACTGTAAATTTTGTCTTACACTGTAAAAAAATAAGTTTTGTACTTTTACAAGAACTTGAAATAGGAAAAAAATTAAAATTAAAACTGCCATTTACTCTGATTATGAAAATTAACTAATTTTTTACATAAATATTTTTTAAATAAATTGTTATCGCACCAGGATTAAGCCCTGCATCCTGCGCTTGCTGATGCGCACCAATCTCCTTAGGCGACTTGAACTTACATACTAATTAAGTTTTCTGTTACATGTTTTGTACAGTTCAATTACTAATCTACCTTTTTAATTATTAATGTAGATATTCAATTCAATTCAGCGAATTGCATACCAGTGGATGTGATTTATGTGCAACAATATAATTTCCGATAAACTGTACGATTTTGGTAAACTACGAAGTTTTCCTTAGTTTTTTACAAAGAAAATCCTTGTATCTTTACAAATAAATTATTTTACAAAAAGTGTACTTTTTCAAAGGTTTATAAAGTTACAAATAAGATCCTTATAATTTTACAACACAATTGTTTATAGAGTCTACAGAGTGGCAAACATTACATAAGGTAAATATAAATCGCCCGTAAATAGCTGTCAAAATGTAGTAAAGTTATACTAAACATAGTAGGCCTATACAAATGTGAATGGTACAATTCAGAACATAAGGGCGAAAGTCGTATACAATAACATATGACGAGTGCCGTAAGGAGAGAATTGACGTTAACACTAAAACAAATAATAAAAAGCGAAAAAGGCAAGCCAGTAACATACCCCTCTCCTTGACATTCTTTGCAAGAGTTTAAAAGTCGCACACACAAATGCCAATTACAAGGGAGTTTTTATGATGATTAATGGCAAACATTTAGGGCTGTGCGTATTAATTAAGAGGACCACGAGTGGAACCGAATAAACGATACTGCGTAAAATATAGTTCGCGAGTTGTTATTGACCTAAGTTAAGATGAGGTGATTGTCGGTCTGCAGAACTGCGCAGCTGTTGAATAGAGGAATTCTCTGAGTCGCAAGTCGCTGTCATGCTTGACCAATGAGTGTGATGTGTTGTTTGTCTTCGTACACTGTGGATTGTTTAAATAAGTACACGATCAATTCGCGACGATAGTTGCACGGTGAACATTTTCGAATTCTGAAGACTAGTCGTCCATACGCAATGAAAAAATTCTAACTTGTTAGAAAGCTATACAGGCTGTACCAAATTTGCTGGTCAATATTTTAGAAGAACAACCCTCACGTCTAGGAAAAAAAAAAAAAGGTCCGAAAATGACCATTTCTGCTGGATCCTGTTACTGAGGAATGCAATTGCAGCCACTATTGCCAACTAAGATATCGATGACCCAGTTTAAAAGGAAAACATCTCTGAATTCTCAGTTTTGAGTAAAATTAATATAGAAAGATTTCCTTTTCCCAAAAAATCTGTTAATTGGTATTAATAATTGGTATAAATAATCTGTTGGTATTAATTTGAAGCAAAATTACAGAGGCTACCATTTAAGGCGTTGGAAAAGTTTATAGTCTGCCTTTGCTAAAACTATCACACTTTAAATAAAATAAAAACGATTTGTAGCTCTTTACTGGCGATCAGAATAAAGTGCCCTGCTAGTAAAGCAAGTGAATTTACGTATTGTTTTTCATTTTGCCTGAGTAGATTGCACTTCTGTCTATGTATTAAAGAGCCAAACTTAAAAATGTAAATTTTTTTAGATGTTTCCCTATTGAACTGGGCCATCGATATACCAGAAGAGTGGTATTTAATTGGAAGGTAAGTATTGCCCGATGTAGTGTTCCTCAGTAACAGGATCCAGCTCGCACGCCATGAATTGAAAGTCATGAGACGTATTACAGTAACCGTGCTTTTTCGGGCCTATTTACATAAAACATTTTTGTTCCTTTAGATAAATGGAATGTTGCCCCAAGATATTGAAATGTAATTCCGCAACATCCTGTAGTGCCATAACCTTAGCTCGTAACTATATGAACTGTTGTGAAGGTAATGGTGAGCAATTTATTGAAAACGTTAACTCTGGACAAGTAACGATGCATATTTTCTTTTTCCTGCAAAATTGTCAAAATGTCCCAGAGAAATCGTAATAATTCTTTGTAAAGTATTTATATGATATATTCAGGATGATTCAGAGTTCATGTCAAAACGCCCTAACGCTAGCAGGAAATGTCCGATTGGAACAACAGTTGCTACTAAACATGGGGCCGGAAAGAAGTAGTTTCGTTACAATAGTTTTGTTGGCACGACCAGAACAGTCCGTATAACACTGGCGGTGCACGAGTTTTTCAGTGACATATTAGACATGAAACTGGATTAGAATTTTTTGTATATAATTAAATCAGACACTAGAGATACACCACATTCAAGAAAGAGCTGTTAAATAATGTTAAACTGAAATGCATTTTCAATAAACCTTCTAAATAAGGTAATGTTTACAAAAATATTGGTATTCATAACACGTTTGTGTTCAAATTCGAGTTTCATGTTTTGAAGAGAAAATATCAATAAACCTATGTTGTGAAAAATGTGGCATGTGGTGTTTCTCAAACAACTGATTCGTATATATATATATATATATATATATATATATATATATATATATATATATATATATATATATATGTGTGTGTGTGTGTGTGTGTGTGTGTGTGTTAAATAATGTCATTTTTTTAATATGTGGGAGTGTTACGACTAATGTCATGGGTTTCCTTTTGCCTTATTTAAGTAACTTTTAACTTGTAAGTATAATTTACGTTTCTTTTATGAAGAACAACTTTTCCTGAAATTCTTTACGCTGTAAGCTTCGAAGCGGCATTTTTGAAGTTATTAATTCATATTGAAGTAAATGACCTTTAAGATTCCGCTATTTCCTTGATTCACAAATTCTTGGTTTTAAAGCCGTAGTATTTGTTTTAGAGCATAATCAATTATGTTTGTTTGAAGAACCAATTTAATGTATGTGTTCCTTAACATTTCCGCCCCAAATTTGCATATAACGCACAAAACAAATTTAGTGCAAATATGTTAAAGAACACATACATTTAATGGTTTTTTCAAACAAACAATTTTGGTTAATGCTCTAAAACATATATTACGGCTTTAATACAAGTAATCTGTAAATCAGGTGTAAAGTGGAATCTTAATGTCAGCTGGGTATTGAAGTAAGTGGATATTTTACTTTTATTCAGAGTCGTTCGTTAACATCCAAAGTGCCTGACCACGTACATTTCCGGAAGTAATTTTAAATTCCGTTTCCATAGTTTGGATTGCGTATGTAAACTTGAATGCAATTTGAACAAGAAATGAAAATAAGCTTAAGAAGTACTGCAATTGTGTTAAGACAAAGCAGCTACTGTAATTTATGTTTGCTTTTTTATTTATTACGTACGAGTATACTGTGGAGACAATGTTATCAACTGTAAATAATGAAACTCGTTATGATTCAGTTTGTAAGAGAAAGATAAGATTCACAGAGTTTTGCAGTTCAAACAGGAAGCCTGACTCCAGCCCAACATTCAGCTAAACACCGAGAAGCACCAAGTAGCAAACAATGATTTTGAGAATTATTTCTACAAATTGACGGACAGAGAGAGAGAGAATGAGTAAGATGAACGGGAAGAGAAAGAGGGATGTAAAACAGAGCACGTGGTTATTTCTACAAGTTGATGAACAGAGAGAGAGAGAGAGAATGAGTAAGATAAATGGAAAGAGAAAGAGGGATGTCAAACAGAGCACGTGGTCTTTTCTGGATTGCTCCGAACCCTAGAGTCCTCTGACAATTGATATTTAAAACAAAGAGCGTCTTGTAACCTAACTTACAGAACAAGCTATGCGATGAGAATTTATTTATTTGCGTTACTAACGGAGGACCTAGAAAAGACGGAACTAACAGCCTTACTGAGTTCAAAGCAGTTGAAGATTGCAACGCCGGAACATTGACAAATTGTTTCCCGGAATCTTGATGGTCATATACTCTACGAACACTCAAAACTCTCGTCCTGCCCTGGACAGCAAACGGCGTAGAGCGTCGTCAGATAGATTTTTTTCGAAAACTGTTCATTGCCTGATAGGTGTCTGTTTAGGAATTGGTTTCGAATAACGGCATACGCTTGTGTGCCTATTTTAGATGTTCCACGAGTCTACGAAGCTTTTATTCTCGTAGTCAGAAATGGCGAAAATTGGCGTTCAGAAGACTACACTCCAGTTTAGTGACTTAGAAGTTAGATTGAAGCGTGATGCGCGTACTGTGTCGTCCAAACCGCTTCCGCACTTCTGGGCTTCGGACACGCAAAAAATGTCTAGTTAGGCAGTCATCCTAACATAATATAAATATAACTAGGGACCTGCGAAATTCGCGTTATTATTTGCTAACAGACTAGACTTAGCAGTCCTATGTATACAAGAGTACAGTATGATATGTCACTGTTCGTAGTCTCTATGTGATGTCGGCTACGTGTGTGGCCACTGATACAGCAGGTTGGTTACTCAAACATGCAACTATTAATTATTGGACAGATGCATTTTACACGGCAGACCACGGCATTTTTGTCTATGGGGGAATTTGGACGAGTATATAACCATTTGGAGTCTAGCCTGGTGGCAAGAAATAACGCGGATTCTGCACGTCTGGAAATATATATATCGCTTGATGAGTAGACGTACATCAATTTCGCGGCTTCATCTGGCAGTAGCCTAGATTTCTCAGTCCTGTACACGCACTGGACACAGTCGATTATTCATTGGCTTATAACCTTACAAGCGAGTAGCACGCGATAGTTCTAGGAATTATTTCCTTATTTACTACTGGCTTGCGGTAGTCAAATGCGTTTCGTGACAACCGCCAGCTAATCACACACGTTATTATGAAGTATACATTTTAGCGTTCAACCTGGCTTGGAATGTATCTGCGAAATTGACGCACCTCTAATGATGAGGTTACCGGAGGGCCAGGGTTTCTAACACCTTGTGCAGAAATATTACCAGGCGCTTGTAGGCATCGGCTTACCCTGAAGGGCGATATGGACTGAGGCTGTACAATTGAGTGGCGCCGGATTGGAAAGGGCAGAGAAAACTGGAGACACCCACCGACCAGCGTCATCGTCCGACACCATTCTCACGTGCAAAAGTCAACGGGCCGACCATTCAGTGAATCGCTCCCGGATCCCCGTGGTTGGAGTCTTCTATATGAAATTAGGTAACAAAATATTTTGGTACTTAAAAAAAGCGCTCAAATTAAAAAAATCAAGAATTTTTCTAAAATACTAAGATATTTAATTTTTTTTTTTTGTTTTTATATAAGAGGCGTTGTAGCCTAGAACATTGTTATTCGGTGTGAATTATTTCAATTCAATAAGTCAGTTGGTTTTTCTTTCGTTTAAAAATTATTGCAATCGTTAACGTTTTCGCCGAACTCCCCACTTAACGAGATACTATGAATTTTAAAACGCCATTGCTAACAAACCGACAAAGATAAGACAAGGTACGTGAGTAATTAGCTGTTGTAATGTGTATTGGCGTCTGTTGCGTTGCAAGCTACTTATGTCTCTAATTACTCTGATACAGAGATGCGTATCTCTAAATTATTAGGAACTGATTTTTAAAATTACTTTACTGGTATTCATGGGACTCCAACAAGGAATCTCGTGTGACTGTAGCAACTTCGATCACGTACGT
Source organism: Medauroidea extradentata (assembly GCA_003012365.1). Taxonomy (NCBI): domain Eukaryota; kingdom Metazoa; phylum Arthropoda; class Insecta; order Phasmatodea; family Phasmatidae; genus Medauroidea; species Medauroidea extradentata. The sequence goes on from PNEQ01006309.1 coordinate 10,031, forward strand.
CTACCGTACGTTGTGCGCAAACAGGAAATAAATTATTTGTACTATTTATTGTCGATTGTAATAGGCTTTAAAATTGTTACCAATGAATTTTTATATATTATATTTCAATCTAAATTTTTTGTTGTTGTGAGAATTTTGCAGGATAGCTTACATAAAGTGTATACAAGTAAAATAACTACTTAAAAATTAAAAAATAGTGTCCGAATAAGTCTTATAAACTATGTTTTCTAAGAACATTGTTGTTCGTAACTATGACAGATGATTGTAAACATTTGTTTTCTGCTATGACTTACTGATAGTTATGGATTTGAGAAAAACAACTAACAAAAGTTTACTGCAACACTAAATTATCCGCATTTTCTAAGACTTTCTGTCTATCTAGGTCATAAGAGCAAGACATAGGGCTAATCGCGTAGTGCAGTTAGTAACAGTCTGTGAAAATATTGACTTTTCGTCTTGGGTAATAGTTTTGTTCAAGTCAGGTCCGATTTGTTAAAAAAAAATTACTTCACTTGTGACGAATTATGTGACTATATAATGTAAATGGAACGATTTTAATGAATGAATCACAAATTAAATCACTTACGTTTAGAGCCACGATTGTGTGGCGATAATATTTTTGCACCATTTGGTTTCAATGACTTATGTGCATGTCTGTAGTTCTACTTCATGTTCAGCTATAGGATATTTCTAACTATCAATTGTATTTTATTTGGGTTCTATGGGGGGGGGGGGGGGGAAATCACAGACGCATTGTGTGACAATTGCTTTGTTCTGAATCGTGCAGACAAATGAGAGGCTTCAAAGACACGCTGCAGATAACCGCAAAGCAGAGCTGCCAATGTGCACGTAAGGCAAAAAAAAATGGTGCAAAAATCTTTCAACGATAAAATCGTGCCTCTACGTTTATCTTGCCTTCTACCAGAAGGAATGTATTAGTCATATAACGGGCCAACGTGTGGTACGGTGACCATTATGTGTTCGTCAACCTCTCTGCATGGTCACCTTTTTCTTATCAGTGAATCCAGTGGCGATGCGTGGATGCGTTCCAAAGGCAGCAGCGGTGTTTAGTAAGAATATATAAACAACCATTATTGCAGGCCTGTCATAAGCCAGTAGTGCTAAATAGTCCAGTAGCAACATGCCCTGATTGGTTGATTCCTGCACTTATGTCAAAGCCCGAGTGCTCGTGGTTAGAGCCACGAAATTTTCTCGAAAATAATTTTGCCCCAGTTCGTTTCAGTGCCTTACGTGCACATCTGCAGCATTGCTTCATAGCTACTTTCAGTATGTCTTTGTGAATTGACATATCTCACTTGTCTGCCAGTCACAACAAGGTTACTCCAACACCACACCTCTGGGATTTCGGAGTAGGACACAAAGCTACACGAAAAACAAGCTGTGGCAGCTACAAAATACTTTGTGGGTATTCACCCTGCAAAATTTATTTTGTGGTCATCGCAAAAATATTTTGTTCTCAGCTAGACGTGGATCCAATTCTAGGTTTTTTAGGGATAGTAGATAAACAAGCACCCCAATAAAAATGGGTTGTCAAAGGTTTCTCCCCCGGAAAAAAATTAAAACAACGTGATATTTTATGGCTAAACTATACATAAAATGTCAAGTGGGGGGGGGGGCCATCGTGAACCCCTTCCTGCATCCGTCCCTTCAGTGTCACCACTAAAATATTGTGGCTACCACAAAATAGTTTTGCGGTTACTACAAATAATTTTGCAGCTATAACTCCCTACAAAATATTTCTTTTAGTGCAGGTGAGAGTTAATATGACTAGGGACTGGAAAATTTCGTGAATTCAATGATCTGCAGGCTAGAATCAATTGTACTATGCATACTCAAGCCCCGACTATTTGTCCATTAGCTGCTACTCAGTGGAACAGCATGCAATTATGAAGCAGAACTGCATATGTGCACGTAAGGCACTGAAACCGACGCCAATGGGTGGCTCAGCTGAGAGCAACATGAAATGCTTGCAAACTGACGATGAGTTGCTTTCCGGCAACAAATAGGGCTGCAAAGAAGCGCTAAATTATTTCATTTTACACTGGCTGACAACCTGTATCACTGGCGTAATTGTGTAGGAAACACTCTTGCAAAACTGTCATTCGCCACTGATATAATTGTGTTCTGGAATGCAATGTGTTATGCTGAAACTTCGCAGACCCCATAACAAGATAACGCTCGCCTGACATCAACTTGCTTTACAAGGCATGTTCACGTCATTTTGCAACATTTCCGCTGTCTTGCATGTCACCTCATATCTAGAGATACGCAAAATTCGCGTTATGTTCTTGCAGCAAACTAGACTCCTAAACGCGATAGGCTTGCTTAAGGTTGTTCAAGTGGGGAAAAAACATAATTTTATATTTGTATGAAATAGTGTTAGTTTTGTACACATTACTTGAGAGTACATATATCTCTAACGGAAAAAAATTAGCTCATCTAGTTTTCCCGTAATGGCACTTCAAAGTTAAAATTTGCGTATTTTTACTTCATACAAAACTTGAAAACAAGTTAACATAAAGAAATGAAAAAAATCATATCAAAACTACGCGTTACTGTCTATGGCCTGTAGCACTTAAAACCCGTTACAAAAAATGTTTATATTAAATAAAAAATTTCAAAATTTAATT